>JAKGSA010002216.1:0-22246 GCA_033558755.1 Philaethria dido
TTTTTTTTTCATATCAAATTGTCCCTAAAGGAATCCGCCGTAAATTCCTACGAATGCATTAAAATTGTATAGGATATCAGTTTTTGTTGGTCCACGTATATATAATTGTAATTAACATAAGACTTCTCGTAATAACGGCGGTACGCGCGCAGCTAAAATGGTTAAGCCAGTTTTTGTAGGGTATGCGTACTCTGAATATCATAAGCTACCTGCATGCTGCTGTGCACACTGGAGCATTTTTCTTGAGGGAAATGTTTGTTATTTTGTTTTATTTTAAACTAGCTGTGTTCTGTGATTTTGTTTATGTGAGGGGACGGGGTTAGAATACAATTCCTCTCCGCCGCTGGGTAGTGTCCCGTAAGAGGCGGGTATCTCAGTAGTTTGGTGGTAGGAGGTTCGTTCTCCGCCTGGCTCGCGACCACTGTCATGTCGAAGACGAACCGTCAAATATCTTATGATGTGTTCCGGTTCGATGGCATGTAAGCCAGGTTTTCCTCTTTCCCACCCATCCTTTCCCTAAAATGTAGTGGTTCCGATAGCGGACTACTACATTGTCCTCCCCTTCCATCTGTATCCTCTAGGTTGGCAACGCATCTACAACATCTCTACTGTTGTAGATGTTCATGGGCGAAGGTAACCAAGTGGTAAGTACCATGAGGTGGTCCTTCTGCTCGTTTGCCCTCCGTTATCCATAAAAAAAAATGTTAAATATTTAACTTAAAATACCGTGTTCGTAGCAATTACGAGATATTATCTCTCTAGTGCTTCCCTAAAATGCTTATGGACCGATGTGTCAAATTCCAGCATTCCATAAAGCAGTAGTTTCGTATATACGCTCTACACGGTTCAAACAGTCAAGATATATTTACAGCTTTCTATCAATAACACAAGTGTTTATGTACAAGATATTTCTTGTATTTTGTGGCAAGATAGGGTCCAGTTAGAAACAGGCACTAAGCTCTGTGAATTTTGTAAACCTAACTTTGTATGTCCAAAAATATACCGAAAATCTTATTATAGGCTATTGTGGCGCATTAGGATTGTGTCACGAAGATATCTTTTTTAATATATTTATTAAATATTGAAATTGATACTTCGTTCGTGTTAGTATTTCAGCATGTAATGCATTAATGACTGAAAAATGCCCTCAGCCTTTTCTTTTCAAAAAACAGAAATAGATGAGAAAAACAGTCCTACTGGATTTTTAAAGGTTAAAATATAATAATCAATACAAATAGTACCTCCAAAGTATAGATTTAAACATAATATAAGATTCCTCTTACAAAATACAATATACAATCATATATTCAACCCTTTAACCTTTAGATTCCCATGAGTGTGCTCACGTTAAAAATGTTACGTACTAGAAAAGTTCGCAGTCTTTCTAAAACATATACGTTCTCAGAAGCTCGTATTGGTAATATATCTATCTATCTATCCATGTGAGAATATCTTATGACGCTATTTTAAATCACTTACACACATTATTTTTTTTGCTTTATCCCGCTTTTTCTCGCTGTACCCCGCACATAGCAGGGTAGGCAGAGGGAACCTGAGAACCTAGTGTGAAGACACTCCCTTCTCTTACAACCATTCTGTTCCCTGGGTATGGTAACAAGGCAAAGTGCGGCGTTGAGTTCCGCCACTCAGCACGCAATGCCTCAATTTGGCAGAAAGTGGGCAACGGAGTGTCTTAACACTAGGTTCCCTCTGCCTACCCTGCTATATGCGGGAAGCAGCAGCGTGAATTTATGTATATATGTATGTGTTTTAACATGTATTTAATGTTGATCATATCAGAATCAGTAAATTCTTAATCAGAAGAGTATTTGTATATTTTTGTGGCTGAATTAGTTCCAATTTTTCATTAGGTATTATTGTTTAATTATGCAATGGCAATATTCCTGGAGAAACTCAAATCCCATCTCTACACGCAATGTCGGTAAAATATTACAAATATAAAAATAATTATAATAATATATCTAAAAAAATCACCTAATGTGAAAATACTATTTACGGGGGAGACTGAGCTACGCCCTGTATGCTGCGACTCGAGACTGTTACCCATCTTACAACTGACAAGGTACTTTAGTGTACACGATACGACACAATTACTATACGATATTTAAATAAATAATAATACTAATAATTTATTTATATTTTTAATATATTATATGAAGGCAGAAGCTGTTTTTTCAGTAAAGTGTTCCTTAAAAAAATTGTTTTGCATACTTCATCTTTAGGCAATATAACGATTTTTGACATATTCGAAATGTCATAATCAAAATTGAACTAAGCTATAAAAAAGTCTACTTATAAATATACAAAGAAAACATCTATATTAGAAAAAGTTGTAAAATAACTTTTTAAAAGCACAATTTATTTTCAAAATTAAAAAAAAGCTACTTTTTCCTATATAAATCGTGAAGTATAACCAAAGATCGATCCTTACAAACGTACGCTGGACGTACGGTAGAGTTTTTGTTGTAACGCGTAACACGATCGGCCCATCTCATAATTTTCGCGTTTTTTCCTCTCGCCCCTATTAAGGCTGTGATCGCTCCCTGATTACGGGAGAGCCCGCGTGATTGACACACGCTGTAGCCATGAAATGCATTGATTTTCGCCTTTATCTTGCCTCAACAAGTAGTCATGCCCAGGGGATATATAGATACATAATAACGTTTTTTGCGATAAAGATTTGCAACTGATTGCAGTATGACCACCCTGATGCAAGTGGTTAGCTTTCGCCTGATGAATATCTACGACACCAGTAGCATGCTTGTAGCATGGCGCCACAACCCAGAGGAGACAGATGGAAGGAGTATCGTGTAGTGGTCCGCTATCGGAACCACCTTCACATTTTTGGGGAAAGGATGGGTGGGAAAGGGGAAAACGTGGTTCACATGCCATCGGACCGGAATTCATCATAAAATATTTGCGGTTCTGTCTCTTTGACATGATAGTGGTTGCGAGCCGATGGAGACGAACTCCTCTGCCACCAAAGAAATCGGTTCATTATGGTTTCTTTTTTTAGCTTTACGCTGTATCCCGCACATAGCAGGGTAGGCAAAAGGAACCCTGAGAACTTAGTGTTAAGACACTGCTCCTATTAAGATTTCAGCTATTTAGCTGTTAAGTATTTTTTAAAAAAAAAAAATACTCCAAAACCTGCATATAGCAGGGTAGGTAGAGGGAACCAGAGAACCTTAGTGTTACACACCCCATCTTCTCCCTTCAATAAATTACGTTCCCATTCTTCCGCCGAATTGATGCATTGCGTGTTGAGTGGCGGAACTCAACACCGCGCGTTGCCTTGTGCTACCAAGCCCAGGAAATGAAAATACTAACATTTCCTGGAGTGGGAATCGAACCCACAACTCAACACAATCCTGGCGTCTTTGTTTTTCCTCACAATATTGTGTGTAAGATGTATCCCACGGCTTCTCTGTTTCTAGAATTAACTTAAAAAATGTGTTTCTATTCCGTCTTTGTAGGATTTTGAAATCCCTCCTCTTTAGTGCTTTATACTCCCTCCCTGGTGAAGACTATGGCTGCAAATTCCAGCCTCTATGGCCAGTAGTTCGTTTGTACGCCATCTTGACAACGAATACTCAGTAGTTTTTATATTCATTAGCCATTTTACTCATTATATGAGTTCCACCACTCAGCACGCAATGCCTCAATTAGGCGGAAAGTGGGGAACGGAGTGTCTTAACACTTTCAAGTTCCCACTGCTCGACCTAAGCAGGTGAGGGACACAACGTGAAGCCATGTATGTATGTATGTATGTACACATTATTTCATAGAAAACTACTGGTAGGACTTCCTCAGACTTTAAATCTTTCTTTATCCCTCTTTCTATTTAAACCTATACATAATTAAATTACTAAATATAATTTGAAAACAATTGACGTATGAGTACAGAACTGTGGTTATTAATGAAAATCGTCCTTCAGACGGACAATGACTGCCATGCTGCAGAGAGCGGACGCGCTTTTAGTGAGGCGTGCGCGGGCATACCGAATAGAATAGGGTATGCATATATTATGCATTTTCCGATTTTTTCGACTGGGCGAAGAGTAACAGTTTCGTTTTATGGGGGAATAACTGGGCTAGATAGAATTAATGCACTGTTTTCGACGATTTCGGATCCGAATTTCATTGCGTCATTGCGTTAAGTGAAGGAAATAAACGCCATAGGCTTTGTCTCAATAGATTCGATAAATAAAATGTTTTAATATAATTATTTTGAATCGCACCCCACAAACGATTGCGTATTGTTGCCCCACTTCGCGCCAAGCCGATGTGGTCCCTGAGCTGCCACATTGAAATGAAAGAATTTGTACATTTCCAAAATGTTCTTTATACCTGAAATATACAGATGAAAACTACTCGATAAAATTGTATTACTTCCTTGAGAAAATTAGTGGTGATCTAGTAGTGAAGTTTATATAAAAAACTCTAACTTAAAGTTTATGTGGGAAGGAGTGCAAACACCAATATTATCTTAGTAATATATATAAATAAATGTATTAAAGGTTCACTAAATTAATACGATAATGACATCCAATAATGCACTGTTCATATACCATTTTTTTCATATTTATTATATTTTTCTTCAGCAACAGACAGACAATAATCCTGAGATTAGAGAGTTAAAACTCTTTCATATTTAACTCTATTATGTAAATTTACTGGCAAATTTTTTTATGTTAGATTACAACATTTTGGTAGGCTTACTACCAAAATGTTCGAAACGTTGATTTTTCTAAAATATATTTCCAAGTACTAAAATATATGCAATTAATATTGTTAAAATAGTTTTACTTATTTTTTTAAAGTTGTAATATCCCAAAATCCTATAATTATTAAAATTTTCATAACATCATGGTCACCATACGAAAATTTGACGCTTGAAACCTTTTATGGGGGACGTTATTCAAATAATGTGCCATAGAAAATCGCGAATCACTTACGTTACAGCTACACTGAATATATAATGCCTGTTTCTTTCATGCGGAAAATTTAAAATTAAATATATTAAGGATAATTTAATTTTTAACCAACTTCAAAAAAGAAGGAAGTAGTTATCATTTTGATTGTATTTTTTATGGGTGTTACTTGCTACTGGGTGAACAAATTGTGACGATAGATTTTTATTTGACAGCTAGTGCTTCTCATGGGGTCTTATCTAATCTCACATTTGGGTTTCAGGATGATGCGAATTAAAAAGGATTTTGCTTTAAGAAACAATATATTTTTTTCTTTTTTTTTCAACTTCACGCTGTACCCCGCATATAGCAGGGTAGGCAGAGGGGACCTGAGAACCTAGTGTTAAGACACTCCATTCTCTTTCAACAATTCCGTTCCCCACTTTACAATATTTTATTATTATTTCATAAAGGTTTTGTGTTAACCACAGCAAATAATTTCCAAAAGTAGCCGGAAAGTGATAATAAAGTTAATCACCTGATCTTTTAGCTTATCCTCTGCCATTATCTATATATATAATTATCTATATGTATAATAAAAGAGCAGAAAAGTCAATTCTGTACATGAAAAATTTTCGAAAAATATCAATTGGGTACGTTAATATACCGTTAATAGAAGCGGAAAAACCAATCAGTAGAATTTTTGTCTGTCTGTCTGTCTGTCTGTCTGTCTATACATTTGAACGCGCATCACGCAAAAACTACTGGACAGAAATGAATGAATTTTGGCATGGTAATAGCTTAGAGTCTGGAGGTACATATAGGATAGTTTTTATCCTGTCATTCGATTTAGTTTTCATGAAAAAAATAAAAAACCTACATAGACAAGTTACTTTATATGCCGATAATAACTGGATAGAAATGAATGAATTTTGGCACAGCAACAGCTTAGAGTCAGAAGGTACATATAGGATAGTTTTATTCTGTCATTCGATTTAGTTTTCATGAAAAAAAGAAAAAACCTACATAGA
This sequence comes from Philaethria dido, assembly GCA_033558755.1. Classification (NCBI taxonomy): domain Eukaryota; kingdom Metazoa; phylum Arthropoda; class Insecta; order Lepidoptera; family Nymphalidae; genus Philaethria; species Philaethria dido. The sequence continues at coordinate 5,966 of JAKGSA010002216.1, forward strand.
CAAGTTACTTAATATGCCGATAATTACTAAATATAAATTAATATTTTTTGCGTGGGTATAGCTTAGAACCTGGAGCAACTTATAGGATGCTTTTGAATTGATAGTCAATGTCGTTTTCGTTGAAAAAATAAATAACTGACACCCTCAAATTACGTCAATTACTCGCATACTTTCTTTCTAATTACACTAAGTAATATGAATATTAGATATAAAAATATTAAAAGAAATGAAAAAGAGAACAAGAAATATACATTTATTTAATCAGAATCATATAATCGATTTTAGATATGAACGGTAATAGGTATGAAGGCATAATAAGTAATATAATAAATTTATATTTGTTTTCAACATTTTCATGATAAGTGAAATTTTTAATATAGTATAATAAAAATAATTTAATTTCTTACACAATGGGATTATTATTTATTGGCAACATGATAATTTATTTTATCATTATTATGAGGGTAATAGAAAGTTTTAGTTGACGGAATATATTTTGTTAAGAAAATCTTTTATGGTAATAAATTCTAATTGTAAGAAGTTAATACTGTGTTAAATTAGATATTTATGGGAAAGTGTTATCATAAAGTAAGAGACAACATGACACAGGTAACGTAAAGTAAGTTCTATTAGTAAAGATAATAACAATTATCCTACTCTGATTATTAATGTAAAAGTTAGGAAACTTAAATATTTAGACGATATTTGTTACTCTAAAACTTGTGTCTTAGCGGTCATAGTGCTTGGACGAGACCGGCACTGGTCTTGCTGCGTTCAATTTTTTATACCTTTTCGAAAAATGGTTTTCTATTCCTAAGTATGTGATTAACACTTTAATAATATTAAAAATACCATTAGTACAGTAAATAGTAGTTGTGATCATCGTGACGCAGTGAGATAGGCTCTCTCCGCCTACTAATTAATACCTAATTATACTTCTAAGATTAAACATATAAACATTTGGATATTTATATATTAGAATATTCAGACTCAATAATTGGAAAAAGGTAAGTAATTATAAGAAAGATTTGGTGAGGCAATTCGAATATTTAGTAGTAAAAATTAAATACGGTAGTACTTAACATGAAAATAAATGAAAAATGTTATCCTATGTTGAGCGCGAACGAAGTCGCGGGCACCACTAGTACGAAATATACATAAAAATATGTAAGTAAGGTTGTGGGTTCGATTCCCACTCCAGGAAATGTAAAAATTTAGTAATTTCATTTCTCAACGGAATTGCTTGTAAGAGAACGGAATGTCTTAACACTAGGTTCTCGGGTTCTTTCTCTTTTTTTTTAACTTCACGCTGTATCCCGCATATAGCAGGGTAGGCAGAGGGAACCAGAGAACCTAGTGTTAAGACACTCCATTCTTGTTTCCACAAATCCGGTCCCCACTTTTCGCCGAATTGAGGCATTGCGTGTTGAGTGGCGGAACTCAACGCCGCGCTTTGCCATGTTACCAAACCCAGGAAATGAAAATACTAACATTTCCTGGAAATGAAATAGTATATAGCAAAATTACGATTATAATCGTCCAGAATATTCAAAATTAATTTATTATAAGAGGGGTGAAAATGGGAACCTTGAGTTAGTATAAAACAAACCACGCGAGCCCAAAATCCTCCTGTCAACCCGTTTCATATAACCCTTTGTCTTTATCTGAATGACAATACGTATTGTAGTAACATATACCTACGTATAATAATATATATTTTTAACCTACTTCAAAAAAGGAGGAAGTTATCAATTTGGCTGTATTTTTTTATGTGTATGCTTAATTTATTAATGGATGGTAATTTTGATTCAAATGTGGTCCCATTTAAATTTAATTAAGCTTTGACAAGTTGTTTTTATTTTTTTTTTTAGCTTCACGCTGTATCTCGCATATAGCAGGGTAGGCAGAGGGAACCTGAGAACCTAATGTTAAGACGCTCCGTTCCCCACTTTACGCCGAATTGAGGCATTATGTGCTGAGTGGTGGAACTCAACGCCGCGCTTTGCCTTGTTACCAAGCCCAGGAAATGAAAGTGCTAAAGTTTTAATATTTTCATTTTTTGGGTTTAAGTTTTAGTTTTTAAGTTATTTGTAATATATAATGTTACGAATAACTTAAAAACCTACCTTTTTATTGCATTTTATTTCATTTCAATCGGTTTAAAAATTTCATGGTAATGTTTTTGCTGTTAGCCCTCATATCAAGGTAGTCAGAGTGTATCTAGTGTCAAAACTCTCCGTTCACCGCTTTCCGTCTGTTTCTTTTTTTTTTTAATTTCACGCTGTATCCCGCATATAGCAGGGTAGGCAGAAGGAACCTGAGAACCTAATGTTAAGACACTCCGTTCTCTTACAACAATTCCGTTCCCCACTTTCCGCCGAATTGAGGCATTGTATGCTAAGTGGCGGGACTCAACGCCGCGCTTTTCCTTATTACCAAACCCAGGAAATGAAAATACTAACATTTCCTGGAGTGGGAATCGAACCCACGACAGGCGTTCTTTCAATAAGTAAAGAAGTAATTGCAGTATAATTATTTAACAAACGTAATGAAATCATTGATTTACTTGTGTCTAAGTGTCTAAGTGCTATGCTATTTCTAAGAGTAACCTTAGTGCATTCAGCTATGTTAGATATTTTCTCATCGTCCTTTTCATGTATGGAAAAAGATAAACATATTATGTTGACATAATGGTTATAATATTGTCTCATAATATGTAGATTAATTAAAAACGCGATAGGTTGTGGGTTCGATTCCCACTCCAAGATGAAATTTTACAATATTTAGTATTTTCATTTCCTGGGTCTGGTAACAAGGCAAAGCGTTGTGTTGAGTTCCTACATACAGCACGCAACGCGGTGCAAATTGGGGAACGGAAACGTTGAAAGAGAACGGAGTGTCTTAACACTAGGTTCTTAGGTTCCCTCTACCTACCCTGCTGTATGCGGGATACAGCGTGAAGTTAAAAAAAAAGTTAACCTAAGTATTCGAATAATATAAATACCTCGGATTCGAACGGATTTCGCTTCAAAAACACAAACTTTTTCACCTAATTTACGCTGATCTTATCTTAACCTGTATGACAAAATATAAATAGACATATCTGGGTGAAACACTTAGTGTTTTAAAAGTTAAAACTAAATTCTAGTTAGCCTAAGGCACGGCAAGGACGTCTTCTTACTAGGCATCTAAGTCATTAAGGCATTTGCACTAACATTCCTATAGGCATGCCTAAGTAAATGACTCAAACTAAACATAAAAATATTCAGTAATTGTGAAATGGCCTTAGTATATAATATGTATTTTATAAAACTAGTGTCCCGTTGACGCGTTAACAACGCGTTGTTTTTAGCAATGTATATCTCACTTTATATGAACATGGATGTCAAACCATGGTAGTGTGTTTAACATTATTTTATTAATTTAATATACCTTTTATGCATTATTTAAAAAAAATATTAGCATTCTGCACTCCTTCCGCATCATTTTCGTAAAAAGGTTACGCCTGTCGTGGCGCAGAGGCACAAGCTTGCGACTGTAATCGCGACAGGTTGTGGATTCGATTCCCACTCCAGGAAATGTAAAAGTTTAATATTTTCATTTTCAGGGATTGGTAACAAGGCATTGAGTTCCGCTACTCAGCGCGCAATACCTCAATTCGGCGAAAATTAGGGAAAGGACTTAACACTAGGTTTTGCAAGGAGATTTATTTCGGAGAGATATTTAAGAGTCTTACGACCTAAGTGTAGACTAAAAGGGTCCCTTTAAAATATATATACTCTCGCTTTAACTGTCCGAGTTCCTTCCTCTACCTTCCAGCTTCACGCTGTATTCCGTATGACAATTTATACAGAGAGAGCCTAGAGACAAGACATTCTGTAGGGCAAGCACGAAAACTTGCGACAAAATATTCGTATCGTTATCGAAAGCATTTTGTATGGGAAAACTTTAGTTCCTCTTACGCACGGTAGAGGCGCTTTACAATTCCCATTACTAATACTTTGTCGCAAGTTTTCGTACTCGCCCTACTGTTTTCTTTATACTGTTGAATTCTAGACATTCTGTGTTGAACTTTACTATGGCGGAGATATGAAAGTTCGTTATAATATAAAATATTAAGGCACATCTACATGCTATGTAAGAATGTGTAACTGTACATGTAATAAAAAATATTTTGTATTGAAATATTCAATTCAAATTGAAATGAATTAAATGATATTAAAGGGATACCAATTCTTCTTGATCTCCATATGACAGTTCGCACGTTTTAGTTTTTGTTAGTATTGTATTCTATTACCTTCATGTTTTTAGCAAAAGTTGAATCATTAATTGTTGAGTGGCGGAATTGAACACCGCACTCTATCGTATCAGATGGAGAAAAGTAATGCATACATGTATACATACATAGCTTCACGTTATATCCCACATGTAGCAGCGTAGGCAGAGGGAACCTAGTGATAAGACACTCCGTTCCTCACTTTCCACCGAATTGTGGCATTGCGTGCTGAATGGCGGAACTCAACGCCGAAAAGTAATAAAAATATTTTAAATATCATCATTCCTATGAAAAGGTATTTCACAACCAATCGTTTTAAAGTTAAACCCATTGCGCCACGATGGCCTCCACATTTAAGTTTTTGTTAGTACAATTTAATTAAAACGAAGTAGATGTCGAAACTAGATAGCTAAAATAATAACATTTACTCGATCAGCTGCTAAATAAATGCATACTAAATGCCTACGAAATATTTAGTTTTTTATATTATTTGCAAAGTTACCCAAAGTTTTATCCGCATAGTAGGACAGTGGGGAAGGGCAGTGTGAAGACAATCCGTTACATACATACATAGCTTCACGCTGTATCCCGCATATAGCGGGCTAGGCAGAGAGGAACCCTGGTGTTAAGACACTCCGTTCCCCACTTTACGCCAGGTGAGGCATTGCGTGTTGAGTAGCGGAACACAACGCCGCGCTAGCTTGTTAAAACCAGGAAATGAAAATTCCATATCCTGGTGGGTATCGAACCCACAACCAGTCCCGCGTTTACAGTCGCACGCTTGTGCCTCCTGCGCCACGACAGGCAATCCGTTCGCGCTTGAATTTGCGTGAGTGTCTTCGTCTTATCAAGCTGAAAACTAAAAATATTTTAAATACAATCATCATGTCAACGGAGTGTCTTAACACTAGGTTCCTCTGCCTGCCCTGTATATGCGGGATACAGCGTGAGAAGCTTTGTATGTATGTCTGTGCAATTATTGCCTCTAGCGAGTAAATCCGTTTTACTAGTTTTTGTAAATTTCTGAGTAGCTCTTTTCACTTCTCCCCTACACTCCCAAGAGCCTACATGCCAAATTTCATCTTTCTATGACCAGTAATTCGTCTGTACGTTGTCTACCTTAACGCAACTTGTATGTCATACGTTTGTTGCTAGAGGGCATACTTTACGCGTTAAAAGATGCTACTAGCCAATCGTAATTAAAATATATATTTTGGCTTCACGCTGTATCCCGCACATAGCATGGTAAGCAGAGGGGAAACAGAGAACCTAGTGTTTAGACACCTCCGTTCTCTTTTTAAATATTGTCGTTCCACTTTCCGCCGTATTTAGGCATTGCATTAGCCTGAGTGGTGGAGCTCAACGAACTCATCAAAATATATATTTTTATTATATTTAGTAATAATTAGTTATAATATTTATAGTGTTTTTACTTTTTACACAGTTTGTGAGGAGCTTTAGGACTATCAATTTTTAGAATCAATAATTCGTGCTCACGGTAATGATTATTTTCAAAGGTGTGATAAATATTTAATTATAATAATTGTTATGATACCTTTATGTTTAAAAATATTTTTGATTGGTTTTTTTTTTTATGGATACCGGATGGCAAACGAGCAGAGGACCGCCTGATGGTAAGTGGTTACCTTCGCCCATGAACATCTACAACACGAGATGTGTACTTCTTAGATGCGTTGCCAACCTAGAGAGGATACAGATGGAAAGGGAGGACAATGTAGTAGTCCGCTATCGGAACCCTACACATTTTTGGGGAAAAAGGATGGGTGGGAAAGGAAAACCTGAGCTACAACTGCCATCGAACGGAACACATCATAAGATATTTGGTTCGTCTTTGACATGATAGTGGTCACGAGCCAGACGGAGGACAAACCTCTACCACCAAAAAAAACTTATACTTATGTTTATGATTAAAGCAATAGTAATACCACCGATTAATTTGAGGTGGCAACCAAATTTCCTAAACAATAGATTAGGTGACAATATTTGTTATTCAAATAGTGCTCCGCCATCGCTCTGCGTCGATATCCTATTATTTGCGTCTTAGGCTACATTTGCCACTGAAATAAACTGTCTCATTTGTTCCTGGTGACCTATTACCCTTCAGAAATGTAAGTGTATTGTAAGTGAGAAGACCTTATCTATGCTTTCAACCCTTTTTTATAAAATTGTCCCAGTTCACTTGCGTTAACAACGCGTTGCCCTGCTAACGTATATGTCATTTGTATAAATACGAATGTCAGCCTTTGAGTATGTATGTGTAACATTTATTTTATTATTATTTTTTTTTACTTCACTCTGTATCCCCCATGTAGCCAGGGTAGGCTGTGGGAATCTGAGAACCTAGTGTTAAGGCACTCCGTTCTCTTCAATAATTCATTCCCACTTTCATAAAGGTTTCTTTTACAAAGTTTTTTAACGTCCGTATGGTAATGCGAGGTGAGCCATATTTATTGTGGTACGTATGTACGTCAATAATTCTCTTCCCTTCTGATTTGTTAGTCAGTTAGTGATTCATGATTAAATATAGAGTTTTTATAATTTTTGTTTGTGTATATATATTATAAATTGATTATGTTCAGAACATTTCCGTTCCCCCCACTTTCCGCCAAATTGAGGCATTTACGTGTTGGTGGCGGAACTCAACATTTCCTGGAGTGGAAATCAGACCCACAACCTGTCCCGATTACCGTCGCACGTTTGTTTTCACTCTGCGCCACGACAGGTGTTTTATTAATTTAATGTTATATGGTTATAGCAACTTATATGTCATTTGACATACATGTTTATAATAAAATGACATATAGAAGTTTGCTAAAAACTCCAATAAACAGGACCTCTAGTATATATTTATATGTAAAGGAAAAACATGAAAGTTAATCTTAAAAAAATATTTACAGCGAAGCATTTTTTACATACAATTAAAAATTGGTGTCTTGTGTAGTGCGTGCCTTATTTAATGACAACGCATATATATGTTCAGTGGTCGTCAAAATCAGAACCTTTTTAAACGACATATAACGTTAAATATTACGATTAAAGCGCGGCGTTGAGTTCCGCCACTCAACACGCAATTCCCTCAATTTGGCGTAAGTGGGGAACGGAAATGTTGAAAAGAGAATGGAGTGTGCTTTGCGCTAAAGATTTTCTGGTTCCCTCACCTGCAGTATATACGGGATACAGCGTGAAGTAAACAAAGATTACAATTAAATATTTGTGATCTAACCTCATGATGGCGCAGGACAGGCAGTGACTGAAAACACAATTGAATCGGTGGAGATGCAGAGCTCCACGTAAGTCCGGATTTTCAAATTTTGCAGGAGGAAAAAACAACGCGCATCTTATCTTTATAAACTAGTTTAAATCGATTACGATTGTTTCCCACTTTTGGGACTTACATTGTTTCTGCACTCACTGATTCAATTATCAGTTCGATTCTCATGAGGGTTTATCATAAGGCAGGTGGACCATAGAGCCACCTTAAAATAAAAACAATTATAATTCCTTTATTTACTTTATAAATAAAACAAACAAATTATTAAGCAATACTTCGTTTTATTATGTAACATTAAACATCGATTTTTTTTCTTCTACTATCATTTATATTCATAAAATTCAAGTTGAATTAAACTCTGCCAAGTGGCCTTGCAATGAACAGGCGTTCCAAGCAAAACCAAAAGACTAAGGATCTCACTGACAAACTAATTTTTAACAACTAGCCTTCCATGGTCCACCCCCCTTGTATAAATTACTTTCATTTTCCCCTTCCTGTAAAACAAAGCACGGCGTTTAGTTCCGCCACTCAACATGCAATGTCTCGAATTAGAGCGAAAAATTAAGAACACTAGAGAAGAAACTGCTTAGCGCACCATGGATTTACCGTGCGGATGCCCATCGCGTTGCAGAGAGAGGAGTTTGGAGAATGCCTGGGACTTACAACCCAACGTGTAAGTTTAAGGGGCCCCTTTAAAATGCGCATTAACGTTCACCTCGGCTGTCCACGCTCCTCTCTCTACCTAACCATATTTTAAAAGTAGCTAACTAATTAATTCTAACTACCCTGTTACGTGAAAGCGTGATTCTGCTGATACCTGAAAAAGAATCGAACCAAGAACCTCTACACCAATAAAAAAGTGCCCCAGCCAACTTTATTCACATTATGTTTTTTATTCCCCACTTGAGCGTTGAGTTCCGCCACTCAACACGCAATGCCTCAATTCGGCAGAATGTGCGGAACGGAATTGTTGAAAGAGAATGGAGTGTCTTAACACTAGGTTCTCTGGTTCCTCTGCCTACCCTGCTATATGCGGGATACAGCGTGAAGTTAAAAAAAAAATCGCGTTTTGCCTTGTTATTAAACCCAAGAAAAAAATACTAAATATTATTTAAAATGTTCATTTCCTGGAGTGGGAATTGAACCCACAACCTGTCGCATTTAAAGTCACGCTTGTGCCTCTGCGCCACGACAGGCGCCATTACCAAGCAAAAGACGAATTAAAACTTTATAGTGTTGTCATACAAGTAATTTCTTTGAATTTATCACAGATATTTGGATGCATTTTATATGTTAAAGCCTGCTATTGGTTGGTTCTCGACCAATAGCTATAGATTGATTGACGGCTATTACTAGACAAGCATGGAGTCGCTCGTTTCGAATAAATTACTCGTTTTAATTTTAATTTTTTATTACCATTAATGAAATACAAGTTAATTATTCAGTTTTTATTCATATGTTCCTTGTATTCATATAGGTTGTATGTGCGTTTTATTTACACTAGTGTCCTCGTTGACGTGTTAACAACGCGTTGCTAAACGTATATATCACTTTATATAAACATGGATGACAGACCATGGTAGTGTGTGTAACATTTATTTTATTGATTTAATATGTTTTTGGTGCATTGTTTAAAAAAGATATTATCATTGTGCACTCATATATAACTATAAGTGTGCCAAGTTTCATGCTCCTCCGTCCGTCCATTTTCGTAAAAAGGGGTGTAAAAGTTTCGCTTCACGTATTAGCTGTATCCCGCATATAGCAGGATAGGCAGAGGGAACCAGAGAACCTAAGTTAAGACACTCCATTCTCATTTCAACAATTCCGTTCTCCACTTTCCGCCGAATTAAGGCATTGCGTGCTGAGTGACATTACTCAACGCCGCGCTTTGCTTCGTTACCAAACCCAGAAATTGAAAATACTAAACTTCACATTTCCTGAAGTGGGAATCGAACCTACAACCTATCGCATTTACAGTCGCACGCTTGTGCCTCTGCGCCACGACAGGCGTTGATATATATATATATATATATATATATTATTAAAATATTCCACAGCGTGTTACTTGAATACTTTTGTAATGCAATCGTGACAATAGTATATTATATAATTTATATATGATCGTTCCCCCGCGAGAGAATCGAACCTACAAATTCGTTTACAGTCACTAGCCGTCTCACTGCGCAACGAAGATCACAAATAAAGTATTAATCCGGATTTGAAAGACGATGGAGTAAGCTTCAGTCACTGACTTAAAATTCAGAAAAGTATAAACTAGTGTTTTAGCACTATATTCTTACTGTTTCTCATTTTTTACCAACGTAATAAAGTATATCTAATTTATACAAGGCTACTTTAGAGGCAGTTCTTAGCTTTCCGCCCAAATTCAAAACATTATGAGTTGATTGACGGAACTAAACGCCGCAGTTTTCGTATCAGAGCAGAAAAAACATACATAATTTAAATATATAAGGAATGATTATTCATTCCTTCAAGGAATCGAACCCAGAACCAATCGCTTTTACAATTATATAGTATCCCACTGCGCTACGATGGCGTCAAAAGCTATTGAAAACAAAATAACTGTTCGATACATTACAATGAATTCAAAGCTAAAAATAAACATGCCAACAACAAGACGCCATAACTATTCAATTGTAGAAAAAAAAATAACCTGTTTCATATAAAAAAGTCAATCGATACCGATACAAGAGTATCGCAAAAAGTATTGAGTTGTAACAGTGTAAATATCGCGAATAACTTTGGGTAAAAAGAATAAATAGGGACAAGCGAGCTTCAAGTTTTGCAAGGAGCAGAGGAACGCCGTGTAATACGCACTCTGTTTCTGTTTTTCGTTAGTGACAGGTCGGCTTGTCACGCATCATTATAAATATAAAATTTCAACGCAGAGGATCGAACCGCGCCTCTTGGAAACCGTCCAAGCGCTCTGACCGCTAAGCCATGCGTTCTATATCAGTTCGAGTCCACGCTTGTATTAATTTTTATACCATTTTCTAAAAAGTTTTCAAATTGTCCCTAAGTGTGTGATTTAACAGCTTTAAAACTATCGAAAATAGTCGCATCGTCTTACATCAGAGTGAGTAAATTAAAATGGATTGGAAATATAATACTTCGAGGAATCAAATCGAGCTTTAACCAAGGTAGAGAACTCAGTGTTGAAACACTCCGTTCTCCATTTCACCTTGAAAACTGTGACAGTGGTAGAACAATATGTGACGCTTTGTCTTGCAGAACAGAGGAAATCAAAATAATTTAGAAAGTGAGTAGTAGGAGAAAACGTAGTGTTGGAACCTCTCCAACACAGCAACAACACGACAACAAAAGCGGCGTTGAGATCCGCCAATCAGCACGCAATTAAATCTTCATTCGACGGAAGGAGAAGTGGAGAAAGGAGGCTCTTAACTTAGGAGAGGAGTGGTTCCTCTGCCTGCCTGCTATGCACGCGGGATGAAGCGTGAAGCTATGTATGTATGTATGTAAGACACTCTCTTCTGCATTTCCTGCGAAATTATGGCAGGGTGAGAGGTAGAATATAGCTTTGTTTATTACCTTACCAGAGAAGAGATGAATATAGTACAAACATTTGGAGCTGGGATCGAATCAGAACCAAACGCGTTTACATAAAAGGCTTTGTTAGGTGGTAGGAGGGTTCGTCCGCCAAAACTGAAAACCCGCGACCACTATCATGTCAAAGACGAACCGCCAAATATCTAATGATGTGTTCGGTTCGATGGCATATCAAGCCAGATTTTCCCCTTTCCCACCATCGCGCTTTCCCAAATGGTGGTTCTGATGATGGACTACTACATTGTCCCCCTTCCATCAGTATCCTCCTGGGTTGGCAACGCATACAACATCTCTGGTGTTGTAGATGTTCATGGGCGAAGGTAACCAATTACCATCAGGTGGTTCTTCTGCTCGTTTGCGTCAGATATGTAAAAAAAAAAAACATAAAAACTGCGCTACGATATTTATAATTTCTGAGGCCATCTTAATAACTTTAAATATTCTTTTAAATATATTTTTTTTGAAATGAAATAACATATTATTATAATATTTTATTAATCAGTAGGAAACAAAAAGGAACATGTATTAAATAACTTAAAGACAAACATTCTAACTGATTACCGTCAGTCGTTTTAAAATAACGGACGTTGAGAAAAGTCAACATTTTCATCAATTTAACGAAAAAAGAACTATGCTTTGATAGTAGAGTATTAAAAAACCATATTTTAAATGTATAAAAAATTTTTATCGCTTATTATGTAATCCGAAATTTTTTTTTTTCAGGGACAAATTATTTTACTAATATTGTACTCGTAAGTGCGAAAGTTGGTGAAAATGGATAATAGTTATACTTTCACAAAAAGTACTGAACAAATCTAGATGAAACTTTTAAAGTAATATAGCTTATATATTAGAATAACACATAGGCTACAATTTATAAGGATTTTTTGTAATTTGACCTAAATTACATACATAGGTATAGTACATAAACATATTAGTTATAAATACTGCACCAAAAAAACAATTCGTAAGAGAGAATTTAGTAAAATCAGAAGTTATTTATGTTATGGTTTCAAATATATTAATTGATTTTTATTTAGGACTTTTCTAAACGTTCGTTTTACAATTATGTGCACGGCTGTGCGGCGGCCAAGTTCGTTGTAACAAAACCGCTTAATGAAAATGAATATATAAATGCTTAGGAAATTAAAAAAAAGTAATTTCAAATATATCCTCGAATTAAAAATTTATGACTCATAAACTAACAAATATGGTAAGATTACAGTATGTGATATAGATGTGGTTTTGGTTTTGGAAAAAATTTTGGGAAAAGACAATTTTTTTTGGAAATAAATCATTTTTAACTGTTGTAATATATTATGAATTAATTATACGCACATTTGAAATTAAGTTTTACAATTACCTATATGCTTTCTTTTCGCTATTCAGTCGGTAACTAAAGTTGAAATTTTCATTAAAGAAAAAAATGCTAGAAAGGTATTATTAGCATATTCTTTATAGTAACAATTTTTAAAAAACAGTGTTTTGGTACAAAAATACTAATTTTAGATACAAACTTCTTAACTAACTTTTAAGTTAATATATGATACAAGTATAGTGTAGTCGACAACAAGTGACAACTTGGCAAGGCTAAGCTACTATAAATTGATTGACCTAAAAATTTAAACACCCGCCTCATACGATTTACACTAAAATATTAATACTGGCATAGAATATGTGTTTTTTGATAGAAAATTACCTTTTTTATATGGATTAATTTTATAAGAAGTACTGTTTTTGTTGACTTTTTAAGTGGACTTTAATGTATTGAATGTTCAAATCATATTAGAAAGGGGCAGTTTAAAAGGGGCCCCTTAAGCTTACTTTTGCATCTAGCTAAGTTCCAGGCACTGCTAAGAGCACCTCTATGAACCCATGGATCGCTAAGGAACTGTTTTTAATTTTTATTATACATTATTTTACAGGTCTGATATATATAGATATATCAGACCTATCTTTAGAATTATATAAATGAGAGGAAAGTTAATACCGAAGTGACAACACTACTTTTTTATCAATTACAAATAAAAAATACATTTTTACAAAGTCAAAGTCAAAGAAAATTATATTTTAATAGTTTTTATACTAGATTTTTTTTTTCAGAAACTATTTCCTCATGAAATACATAATCTATGCCTATATCATTATACGTTGTCCTTACAAGTTGTTCATATATTTAATTAAATTAATATTATAAGAGACCGGACCATTTTAAATACAATAATGAGTGAAACAACAACTTAACACTTGAATGAAAATTTATTTAAATTATTTTTATTTAAAAAAAGACGAACAAAGAAAACAAAGTAACTGAATTTGAATGGGTACACTAGCAAGCAATAAGTCCAGAAGCTAAGTTATGTAGAAGGTACGTCGAAGTTTTATTTTCAATATTTAGCATTTGAAGTTTTGAGGTATTCCTATTAATATATGAATATGAAAGTTTGTATGGATTGATGTTTGTTAGTCTTTCACGCGAAAACTACTGAACGGTAACATAGCTAATACATTACAGTAACACATAGGCTACAATTCATAAACATTTTCTGTAATTTCACCAAAATTTTATGTTAATTATCTATTTTTAAGCTAAATTTTAATTGGTAACTTTAAAAATATTCAAATAAGATTCTGTTCAGTATTTTTTATATCAAAGAGTAATAAACATACATCGATCTTCAAGACTTTCGCAAGTTAATAGGATATTAATAGGAGATATTAATAGGATATAAGTATACTTAATATTTGTATGTCTCATGAAATATATTTAGATATAAATGACAATAACAATATATATTTTCAATTTTACTTATACGTAATCAAAATTCTTATATTGCTTTAAATTTTATTACTAATGAAAATATCTAAAATCTTGTAAAATTTTGAAAAATTCTTTAAGTTTGAAATTTTTTAAGTTATAAAACTTTTTACAAACAAAAAGTCCGATCTCTTTAAAAGTTTAAAAAGGAATAAGGATACAAGATACATACAGTAAGGCTTAACTATGTGAACTTAGACATGAACCAATAGCTTTGGTAAATAAGTAATAAGTAGAGTATAGTGATGTTACGTTGCATTTCTCCAGTCTTCGATGTTTCCTGAAAAGAAAGTTGCATAAATATTTGATATCGTATAATAAAATAAATATAAACATGTCGAAATTCAAAAAGCATTAATTGCAAATATTTTCATCTCTCTCTGTAGTCGATCCCTCATGTCTGAGAATCGTGGTCAGCATTAGGGTTGCATCTGGAGCGAACGATCTCCAACGGTTTCTGTTCGGTTTCTCTTATCATAAGAGAGAAGAGCAAGAAATACAGTTTGGAAGATGTTGGTCCCTTCACTTGATCGGTCCATCTTGCATATTTATTTCCATAATTAAGTATTTATTATTAGAAATATATATATATATATATATATACAAATTTCTTTATAAATTTTGACACTCAAAGTTGGTCTTCATTTGGACGGATTCCAAGAAGCATAGGTTCCAATCCAGTTACTTATAATTTTTCATGTTTCTAAATATTTTCGACTTTACTGAAATTTTTAGCTGAAACTAACAACTATTTTCGCCATTTTCATGAAAAGTTACCATTTATAATAAATTAGTGTGCATTTCAATCTTTTAATAATATTTTCTTATATATAGCTTTTTCATTCTTTTTTTTTTGACTTAAGCCATATTTCTAAGAAATAATCATTTACCCAAACATCACTTCCTGCCGCCAGTGCTCAAGTCCTGAAGCTCGCTACTATCATCACTAGAGGCACTGCATCCGTTTGGAGTGCCCGCCGCCGCCATCGCCATCGACAGCGGTATTGTTATAAACTGGGGTTGGGTCGATGATGAAGATGCTGGAAGAAAAGAATATGTGTTAAGCGATTTTGAGGAAGAAACAAGGACAAGATATCGTGGCACAGTGTTCAGCTGTTATGGGTTCGAATACCACTTGAAGGAGTGTTTATATTTAATATATTACATGTCCTTTGGTAAGGAAAGATCGAACGGAGAGTTTTGACACTCTGACTACTTTGTGACAAATAGCGTGAAACTGCAGTAATTATTACATACATACATAGCGTCACGCTGTATCCCGCATATAGCAGGGTAGAAAGTGCAAACGTAGTGTTAAGACACTCCGTTCTCACTCTTCGCCAAATTGAGGCATTGCGTGCTGAGTGGCGGAACTCAACGCCGCGCTTTGCTTTGTTACCAAACCCAGGAAATTAAAATTTCCATTTCCTGGAGTGAAGCGTTAACAGTCGCGCGCTTGTGCCTCTGCGCCACGACGGGCGTTATTATATTTTCGTTTATCAAACCGCATTGAATGATAATATTGAATATGAAGTTATTATGAGTTGCCATTTTTTTACGTATGATCTGAATTCGGTTGACTAACCTATTTCTAGGCATACCCACAAGAAAAGATACGAAAAATAAAAACAATAATTTCTATATTTACAACTCTCGTGATATTGAGTGAATTATAAACAATGCATAGCCACAACAAAAAAAATCGGCGGAAAGTAGGGAACAGAATTGTTGTAAGAGAACGGAGTGTCTTAACACTAGGTTCTCAGGTTCCCTCTGCCTACCCTGCTATATGCGGGATATAGCGTGAAGTTAAAAAAAAATAGCCAAAACCACAGGCCGCAGACTCCTTGAGGATTATAGGGGAGCAATAAGACAAGAGAATCCTGGGTTTTTTTATAGTCTAGACACACGTACTTGCAGGCTATAACTAGTCAACCTATAATTCAATCGCTTGTATAATATTATTTTTTATTACATTATTCTTTTAAGGATCAGTGGCACTTGATATGATCTGTGGTCCACATTGTGTGAAGACAAACGACGTCTCCATGTTAGTTATTATCATATTCATGGTACCTCTACAGTATAAACAGATCTAGAATTATAGTTGCAATATAGATTTGTGGGGTACCCAAGAATTTATTGAGAATCCATTTGTAACGTGCGTAGCATACCTTTGATATCGGCGACCGCAATCTATATTGGTTGCTTGATTTTATATGGGGTTTCATACAAATTTTGATGGGAACTATGAATTTTTGATTTATGTAAAAAATATTACCCTTTAGAAATGTATTAATTTGT
>JAKGSA010002217.1:0-22245 GCA_033558755.1 Philaethria dido
CACTTTTGAAGAACCCCATATTGTAGCCCTCTGGGAAAACCTCGGCAGGGAGATCATTCCACAATTGGAGAGTCCGCGGAAGAAAGTTCCTTTGAAATCGAACTGTTCGGGACCATTTAGGCTCCAAAGTGTGAGCATGAACTCCCTGTCGATGGCGAGCGGTGCGATGGTAAAAAGTAGCCGTGGGCATCATGTCAAACAATTCTTCAGAACACAACCCATTATACAAGCGGTAGAACACGCACAAGGAAGCAAAGTCTCTCCTTAGACTTAAGTGCTCGATACCGCTTGTGAGTGTGTTAGAGCAACAAATTATTATTAAATTACCTTATTTTACACACCTCGCGTTAGTTAGTGTAGTTCAAATCTTCCAAACCTATCTTCCACTTTTCAAATGAGCTGAAAATCACTTCATAGTAAAATTCTAATTTTAATATATTTTTACAGATTTTATTGTATTTAATGTTTAATATGTCAAACAACACACAATAGATTTTTCAACCAGTTAACTCATAAGTAAGATTGTGATGAATCGTATTGCTTCCTTAGACGACCGTTGTGAACTTCTTGACACGAATCAACTCTTATGGAGTACTTCTCATATGAAGTAGGAACTCCATTGGAATAAATGGGATGTGCCAAAGTGTGCGATAGTTTTAAGTTCAAATATCACACAAGTGATTTTTTTTTTGATATTTTTCTAGTTTGTTTAGATTAACGATATTTCCACCACACAGCACCTCCAAAATCAAGAACATGACAAGAACCTGCTTCACGCTTTATTTCTCATGGCGGGGTAATCAGAAAAAAAAGAACTCAGCGTCAAGACACTCTGACATTTCGAATCTGAAACATTGCATATTCAATGGGAGATCTCAACGCCGCGCTTTGCCTTACCAGAGCGAATAAATGAAAATAAATTATATATAATCAATCTTCTATGGTAGAATTGAACTCATAACCAATCGAATTTACAGTCTGATAATGTCCTACTGCACCATGGTGGCCGTGATGAACCCGAGTCAGCCTTCCAAAATTATTTTAAATCAGTTTTTTTAGCACGTATCAGTAAACAAATGCAAATAACCCATTCTCATCTGTTTTATAATCCTATATGGCAAGCGCGCTACGCATTTCATTTTTTCTGGTATGTGTACACATTTTAAAATTAAAATGTGCTCTTTTCCCACATAGATTTCTCACCTTTTTTGTTTTTTTTAAAGTCAAATTATTTTTTGATTAATGTACACCTAATACGTGAACTTTGTACTTCTTTTTACAAAAAATATGCAGAGAGTGGAGTATGAATTAAAGATATATACAAGTGTGGCAAGCGGTGAAAGTAGTGTCTTGACACTAAGTTCTCTTTGACTTTCCTGCCATAAGGAATAAAGCGTGAAGTTGCTACCCAGGTTCTTGTCATTCTCATTTTTTTTGTTCAAGTAGAGATCAAATTTATATAGAGATGGAGTGTAAGAGGTTATTTTGTTTATATCAAGCTTCTTCAGGCATCCTATATTAATAGCATTCTAATGTAATATCTTCGGTCTTTGGGATCCTCACATCAGCTCGGTACCACATTATTTTATTGTCACCTGATCTTCGTATAGTTGCAAAGTTTCATGACAAAATATTTAGAAATTGGTGAAATTAGGCTGCTTAAATATTATTATATAGTTACAACTCCACGTTTTATCCTGCATAGAATGATAGATAGAAAGTAGTGTCAAGACACTCCGTTTCCCTTATTTTTTTATTTTTTTTTAGCTTCATACTGTATCCCGCACTTAGCAAGGTAGGCGGACGGAACCAGAGAACCTAGTGTTAAAACACTCTGTTCTTTAATGCTCTATTCTCTACTCTCCGCCAAATTGAAGCATTGCGTACTGAGTGGCTGACCTCAACGCGCTTTGCCTTGTTACTAGAATGAGGAAATATAAATACTTATAATAATTATTAATTATTATCAATATTTGATATTTTCATTTCCTGGAGTGGGAATCGAACCCACAATAACGTTTACCGTCACACGATTGTACCTCTGCGCTACGACTGGCTCTTTACAGGCTTAATAATTATAACTCTACCCTAAAACAGCATTACTTAATCCAAATATACTAATTAGAATAATATATTTTAATAATAACATTCTCTAATTGCTTCAGCACGAATTATAATGATGAAATTTTACAAATATATACTGTAAATCCGCTGTCCAGCTTACCAGGGCTATGTTTTGACATTGATGAGGGTATAACAAACAGAATCTCGCAGATGTATTCCGAATTATAATTACTTTCTGTGCTATTTTCAATTATTAATATTGTTTTTTTGTGTTATCTAATGTATGTATGTTTTAGTTATAAAATTTGTATTGTGGTATTCACTTTTTCTCTATAAGTACGAACAGGTAGGATTGTGGGTTATATACGAGTTCAGGCGTGATTAAGTTGGTAATTCAACATACATATTTTAATATTAATAGGCTGTACACGCCATTTGTTATGTGTTCGTTTCCCACTCCGGGAAATGAATGTTTAATTTATTTTCATTTCTCAGCTCTGCTAAGATAAAATGCGGCGTTGAGCTCCGCCACTTAACGTGCAATGTCTAGAATTCGGGCAGAAAGTAGCGAACCGTGTCCTAATTCAGGTTCTTTCTAATTACTCTCCTATGCGGGATAAAACGTGAATTTGTTCTTTTTAAATTTGTAGTAGTAAATTGGTAAAATACCTTAAAAGGAGATAAATGAAAGGCTCATTTAATGTAGGCGAATATTATATTTGATTCAATATATTTCTTAAATTACCGGCAATTTACAGGAAAAAATGGGTGAAATATAACGTTTTACAAAAACCGCGCAAACAACAAACATTATAGAATAGCGAAATGGAATGTAAACAATTTGAGAAATTGCAATAAAGAAGCAGATGCTATATCTAAATACTACGTTTACTTTAAAACTACCAATAAATAACTTAACACTTTTGATATAAGCACTTAACTTGAAAGATACACGAAGTAGTTTGACCAAAAATATTTATAGAAAAAAGAGGACAGAACCTACATTATAATTACTATAATATAATTAATTATTTGTTAAAAATTTAATTCACCTCTCTACAGTAATCTTGTTAACTGACCATTAGGAAAAAGATAAAAACTAACATATGTTTTGACCAATTGACATATGTATAACGCACGATTACTTAATTATTCAACTAATGAATGATGCATTTTTGTATGTATGTTATGAAACAATTGGCAGTGGATACTAAACAGGCGTAATATGATGTAATCTAAATGCATATGAGTGTGCTTTAATGTAAAAAGTATATAAATTTTGAGATATAAATGATAAGTTTAAAATTTCCATTTCTTTCAATAGCATACATACAAATTATCCTGTAAAGAGAAGGTATGGTCACTCTAATTGGTGGTGTCTTTGCGCACTTTGTGACCTCGGAACGAAGCCTGGATCTTGGTAGCGGCTTTGTTCAGATCTGGATCCGTCAGATCAATGTTTTCTATGTCTTCCTGTGAATAAAAATTAATTAATTTCAGTAAGATCATAATCGATAACACATAAGTTTTTTTTTATTAGGAGGTTTATAATTTGACTGTATTTTTTATGCGTGTTACCGCATAACTTTTTACTGAGTGAACCAATATTGATGATTCTTTTTTAATATGATAGCTAGTGATTCTATTGTCATTGTTTTAAAAATTACTTTAGATCTGACGAGTAGTGTCTGTGTGAAATCGGTTTTGTTTTTTTTTTAAAATCTTAATTATAAAAGCAAATAGATAAATATATAAATAATAAAGTCAATCATTATCATCATCTTTCGTTTGATATAATTACAATTAAATTACCTGAAAAAAAACTATTTGGTCTATTATCAATATGCTAGAAGATTAAGTTAGCTAGCTATATGTCGTTTCACATTAATAAAGAAGGTATTAGATAAGATATTGTCAAAGGTTATAAGTTAGATTTAGAGTTGTCATTTGTTATAATAAGTAAGGAATTTCTTTATTTTACGTAGAAAATTGTCTTTTTTTTAATAGCTTCATCCATTTTCCTTCACAGTAGAGTAGTCAGAGAGATCATAGTATCAAGGCACTACTACGTTCTCCACTATCCATTTGAAATCGTGGCATTTCGTTGTGAACGGAAGACAACGCCGCTATAAACTATATATAAAATTATTATCATTCCTCTGTTCTGGTAAGCCAATGATAAAAATGCATAAAAATGATAATCTTAACAAAACGCGGCGTTGAGTTCCGCCAATAACACATAATGTCGCAAATCTGGCCAGAAATCGACGAACGGAGTGTCAGAACACTAAATTCTCTCTACCCAGTGAAGATAAAGCGTGAAAAAATAAAATTACTTCACATTTAAGAAAAGAAAATAAAACAAGAAACCCTCGGAAGTTTAATATTTAAATTTTTAATCGAAATCTTTGTTATGAACTTTTCTTTGAAGCTACACGTGTAATGTAAAAACTAATTTGGTATTCAAGCCCGTGCTCATATTTTTAACAAACACGCGACTGACAGACCTGTTGTGTGGCGATAGCGGAGGAGGTAACAAAGGAATTAAATTATGTACTACTTTTAGACGACATGAGTGTTTTTTAAAATGGAAAATACTGCATTTTTAAGACGGTGAAAAATTGCTATCGCTTTTCAGAAAACTTAGGATAAATAGGCTTTTTTATTTTGTTATTAGTGACTCTTTAATAAGGTAAGGATAAATTTATCATATATTTATTATTTATATATTGGAATGCTTTACGATTTATCCCAAGCAGGGTACTCAGAGAGAAACGCGTCAAACGCTACGGTTTCGGTCATAATTTGATTGCAGTTATTTGTGTGCAATTATTTGTTAGCTTCAAATTAGGTCGGGAATAAGATGTTGTAATTAGAAAATAGAGTGACTTCACACTAAATTTTCTCTCTTATAATAATTAAAAATAACCAAGGTATAAAACTAATTTCAAATAAAATGTATTAAAAATTTACATTAATATAATAACTCAAAAACTATTATTTAGATCTTACCTAAATTTATATGGGACCATATCAAAAGTACTAGCTATCATATAATGATTGAAACATCAAAATTGGTTCACCCAAGAAAAAGCCATATCCAACTATATATAACCAACCACAAAAGATATAGTCGAATTGGGAACGCCCTCCTTTTTTCAAATCGGTTAAAACCACATTTTAAAAATTCATCATATATATAAAAAAAGACGACATAACTTTTATATAAAGCTGTCATATTCAAACAGTTTTAAGTATGTAATACACAAAAAGGAGAAATGGTATCAATATTTCCCTCTAATTTATTTGACAAGGCTTATCAAATTTGCTCTTTTTCAGGATTAGCCTTGAACTCAGCGAGATCGTAATGATAGGCAATATTTCAAGGGATGACAGTATTTTTGCCAACCTCGATTACTTCAGAGTAATATGTTCGAAATTATTTGGGCCTTCCTTTTTTACTTGTAAATATTTTGATATAATCATAGTAGCTTTTATTTGGTATTTTTGATGTTTCAGCTTAAGTAAGTATGGAAGTGTCAGGTTCGAATCCTTCTCAGAAATTTTCAAATTTTGTGTCTGCTTATAACTTTTGTAACTTTTTTTCTAAAGAACATAAAAAAAGAGAATAAAATAAAATAGCTGCACTTAAAATGGCTTTAAAAACAATTGTCTGTCTTACGCCAGCGGTTGGGGGTTCGATTAATACTCGGCGGAATAATTTCATTTGAAGGTTTTTTGTTTCTCGGCTCTGGTAAATAAAACGCGGCGTTCAATATTTTCTTTTTTTTTAACTTCACGCTGTATCCTGCATATAGCAGGGTAGGCAGAGGGACATAGTGTCAAGACGCTCTCTTACAACAATTCTGTTCCCCACTTTCCGCCTAATTAGGCATTGCGTGCTGAGTGGCGGAACTCAACGCCGCACTTTGCCTTGTTACCGAGCCCAGGAAATGAAAATACTAAATATTTCCTGAAGTGGGAATCGAACCCACAACCTGTCGCGTTTACAGTCGCACGCTTGTGCCTCTGCGCCACAATATGCAATGTATTGAAATCGGGCTGAGACAGGAGAACGGAGTGTCTTGATATTCTGTTTGTGTCTAGCCTACTATGCAGAATAAACCGAATAAAATGTACACTTTGTCTAATAGAAAAGTTAAACATTATATACCGGATTTACATATATGAAGCAAAGGTGAGCGGTAAGAGAGGTAAGGGGAGACCTCGGTTGACCTTCGAGAACACAGTATCAATGATACTGGAGGAAGGTCACGTAAAAAGCATGAGGACCCCCCGGAGGGCATGCATGAAGAGGTTAATGACTGTGGACGAGGCGAAAGAGGTATGCAAGGACCGTAGCGTTTGGCGCTCCGTTCTCTCTGACTACCCCGCTAGGGATAAAGCGTGAAGTTAAGTAAGTAATTAAGTTAAAATATGTATTATTATAATGACCATTATTTAATTAAAATAATCATTTTCCTTAATTGTTGTCTACAAGATAACAAATGAAATAGTTAACATATAAATTACCTTATCCTGTTGTTCCTTTGTTTTCTCGGGTTGAGTTTGAGTTTGCTTGCGGGCCTGGTGGCCTCGGAACGACGCCTGGATCTTGGTTGCCGCATTACACAATTCTGCAAAGATATTATATATTTTGATATAGAATATTGCGTGTTTCAATGAATGTTGATATTACAGTATTTTTCGTACATATAGTCTGAAGATAAGGTTAAACTATTGTAGGGTTTTGTTAAAACAAGGTGTAGAGAAGTAATGAATAGGATGATGTAACTAACTAAATGCTATAAAAGGCGATAGATTTTACGAATAGGGACTATTCCCCGACCTCGCTTCTCCCCACTCCCCCAACCCAGGAAAGGATCTCCAAAAATTGTCCTTATAGGACTCCCTCAAGCACCGACCCATCTTAATGGGTCGAGGTAGAGAACCTCGGCGAAGTGGCAATACGCCCCGGTGCCGACTCCCCTCCCTGCACGGGGAGAGAGAAGACTAAGTAAGAATAGGGAATAGTAACTTCAGATTTGGTGTAGCGACTAAACCTGGTACCAGTTGCAAGAAGAAAAATAAATTGGGAACAGACAAACAGTGAGTCTTTTATTACACTATGAAAATAATATACTATCGGATAAAAATAATATTTAATGTTATCTATGTATTTCTATCTATTTATCTAATCTGTCTATCAATGTAAGAAAATCTAGGAACGCTACTTTAATCTCCTTTTAATCATCCGATTACTTTAAAAAATTGAATATTTGTCCAGAACCTATAACAATACAGTATCTCTGTATGTATGTAATCTATTTTAATTTCCTTTCATATTATAAAATTATCTTCCGAATACTATTTGTAACTTTTTAATTGGAAAGTATAAGTTTTTTTTTGCTTCACGCTGTTTCTACACATGGCAAGGTAGGCAGAGGGAATTTAACAACCCATTGTTAAGATACTCCGTTCTGTTAACACTTCCGTTCCCCACTTTCCGTTAAATTAAGGCATTGGGTGCACAGTGACGGAACGGAACAAAAACTCGCGTTATGCCTTGTTACCAGAGCAAGGAAATGTATAAGTAGATTTAAAAAAGTGAACCATATTTATTATGGATTAAGAAAAATCTTTGCATTTTTCTTATAGATGATAAGAAAATCAATACAAACCTTTGCTATATAATCTATATCATGTAATCTTTTGTTCAGGTTCATTAATTTTAATTAATCTCATTACGCCCGCACTTTCGCCTTGTTCCAATCTTTGTAGGAAAGCCGCAAAATTTGTAAACTAGAAGCTTTGAGGTCAAAATTTTAGCTTCATTTAGTGCAATGATATACCAAAAAGTGACAGAATTGTGAGTTTAATTTGACGTATATTGCTATTATTTAAACTATTTAATGAAAATTAGCTTCACGCTTTATCCTAAATTACAGAATATTCAAGGAAATTATTAAAAAATATTCATGTTATTGTATTTTAAGATGCGGAACATAACGCCGCGTTTCATATTAACAGAGTGGTAAAATGAAAACAATTGAAATGGTAATCTTCCCTTTGACCGGGAATCGAACCCACAATTAATCGTGTTTATTGTCAGACTTTGCACCAGTGCACCACCAGTATTACTACCGATTAATAAGGTCTTTGGCTTTAACGATTACTACACATTGTAATTGTCTAATATTTTAACTGGATTATATATATATAGAATACTGATTCTAGAATATATTTTTACGAAGGCAATATTCCGAACACTTTACAGCAGTCCGCGATCACAAGACTGAGTTGGCATTTGTCTGTCAGGTATAAAGATACCTAAACTAATGCCATCAATATTTGGAACCGTATCCTAATTTCCTAGTTTGATTAGAATTTTTTTCATATAGATAGAACGGAAACAGAGAACGAGGGGTATCCGGTGATAACTAAGTAAGTGGTTGGTTATCTACCATTTTGCATTACACACATATATAATATAAAAAGTGGCGTAGAGGCGAGAGAGCGTACGAGTGTAAATGCGACAGGCTGTGGGTTTGATTCCTACTCCAGGAAATGGAATTTTTCTTTTTCTGGGTTTGGTAACAAGGCAAAGCGCGGCGTTGAGTTCCGCCACTCAGCACGCAATGCCTCAATTCGGCGGAAAGTTGGGAACGGAGTCTCTTAACATTAGGTTCCCTCTGCCTACCCTGCTATATACGGGATACAGCGTGAAGCTATGTATGTATAATATAATTATTCAGTATTTTCTAATGTTTTGGTCGAATATGAAAAAAGAAGAGTTTCTTAATTCTTCTGTATTTTTTTGTTTTGTTACCGCATAACTTTTTTGTGGGTTAACCAATTTTAACTATTCTTTTCTGTGTAATACTAGTAGCTAAGGCTTCTTTTTTTTTTAACTTCACGCTGTATCCCGCATATAGCGGGGTAGGCAGAGGAAAACTCAGAACCTAGTGTTAAGACACTCCGTTCTCTTACAACAATTCCGTTTCCCACAAATCCTAATTTCAAAAATATGAATAAGAAATTGTCATAAAAAC
Source organism: Philaethria dido (assembly GCA_033558755.1). Lineage (NCBI taxonomy): Eukaryota > Metazoa > Arthropoda > Insecta > Lepidoptera > Nymphalidae > Philaethria > Philaethria dido. The sequence goes on from JAKGSA010002217.1 coordinate 9,117, forward strand.
TATAATAACATTTTTTTATTATAATAAAATTAATTAGAACATCTAAATACTTAAAAAGTAATCATAAAGAGTATAATAACAATTTTTTTATTAAATTAATAAAGAACATCTAGGACAAGACGAATGATAGCGTTTATATGTAAATTTTAAGGCCATGTGAATATTTACGATACTGACGGAGCGTTTTCCACCGCTAAGACTTAATGAGATGCAGAGGTCAAATGGCTATTGTGGCTTAAATATAAGTTGCTTTTGGCTGGAAAATGGGAATATATAACTAAGATTTTAACGCCTGTCGTGGCGCAGAGGCACAAGCTTGCGACAGGTTGTGGATTCGATTCTCACTCCAGGAAATGTTAGTATTTTCATTGATTTGATTGATTGCGCGCCGTTGAGTTCCGCCACTCAACACGCAATGCCTCAATTTGACGGAAAGTGGGGAACTATACACTATAGTTGGCGAGGCTGCCATATAACTCGATTCCCACCGGCTTACTTAACTTTTCAAAGTATAAGTATGAGACCTAAAAAAAAGGATCGCCACTAAAATATGGAGCTGGAAAAAACAAAGTCAAATCAGGTGTGAGAGAAAAAAAAAGGTGGCCAGAAAAATATTGGGCGTAAAAATAAAGTGCAGAAATAAAAGCTCTGACATCTTATAGACCTAAAAAAAAAAAGTTCGTCGCCAAAATTCTATAGTGAAATTATGAAATACCTTGACATCCTATACCGGTTTTCCTAAATATATCGGGTTCCCTAAAAATTACCGGCTTCTCTAAATATACATCGGCTTCCCTTAATTTACCGGCTTGCCTAACTAAAATTTTCACACCAGCTGGTATGTGTATGGATTGCCCTAGACCACGCGAGCGAAGCGGCGGGTAATAGCTAGTATATAAATAAAATAACATTTTCGTTCAAACGTTAGGGATTACAGAACTCATTCATCAAGCTGCGATCAGGTGATTTAGATATACGAGTACCCTACAGTATCTGACATGGGGCTAACTACAGTTCAATATATTTAGTCGGGCCTTTCATGTGGTTTTTACAGTCTTTAACAATTTTCTAAATAACAGTAAATAGGGCAAAATTTGATTATAAGAAAAATAGTTTATGGGAAAAATGACAATGTTTTTTTTTTATTTTTTTGTGTGTTAGTTTCTACCCTCAAATTTGTCTGCCTAAACTTTAAATACACCCATTTATTATATTCATCATGCTATATACATTCTACCAAGATGATGCCATAATCAAAAATTATTTTAATATTGTTGTGGCCATCGTAGTATAGTGGGACAGTATCTAACTTAATTGGTTGTGAATTCGATTTACAGCGGCATTGAGTCCTGCCACTCAATGTTTCCATCTTTAACGAAAAGTGGAGAACGGAATTACTTGACACTAGGTTTTCTTTACCCTGCTATACGGCAGAAAGCATGAAGCTAAAAAGAACGGTTTATTTGGAATACTTTATATTATTTATCTAATCAGGTTTTTTGTTACATTAATTCAAACATCCAAAATCTACAAACTTTTCCTCTTACAATTATATTTTATCTTCCCAAATCTCAGACTTCGCTGAGTAATAGAGATGTCAAAGATTCTTATCTTTTTTCTCTATATTTTTTACCTACCTTAAAGATATAATTTTTTTGGGCATTTTACTGAACAAGGCCAGGAATTAGATCTAAAATCTTCATTTAGGCATACGTTAACTATGCGAAAGTACTAGGAGTATTTTTTAAGTATTTGTTTAGCTATTGTGGCGCAATGAGACAGCATTTGACATTACTGCCGATGTGTCAATGTTCGATTGTGGGTTCAATTTCCACTCGTAAGAATAACTACATGTTTTTTTCTTAACTTCACGCTGTATCCCGCATATAGCAGAGTAGGCTGAGGGAACCTCAAAAACTCTGTTCTCTTTCAACAAATCCGTTGTTTGGTTGTTGGGGAACTATATGTATTTAAATTATTTCTATTTCTCCGTTCTGGTAAAAAGCACGGCGTTTAATTACGCCAAACAACACGCAATGTTCCAAATTCAGGTAGAAACAGGTGAACGCAATGAATATATTGCGTAGCACATATCTCTCTGCTACCCTATTATACACTATCTGGCATAAGTCTAAATATGATTTTTTATTTAATTACATTGATAAATAAATTATTATCTAAAAATCTATCTTCCTTTTATAAAATAAAGATAAAAATTAAGTTCATTTGAAAATTACGTAATATTATTATAAAAAATGATACCTGACAATGTCTTTCATCAACGAGCGTCGGCTACATATCAGGCCATTTTGATCTGACATGAAATAGATTACACCAGTCTCTCACGGATTAGGAGGAATTTATCATTACTAAGTAATAAGTAAAAGTGTATGTTGGAACATATTACTAGCTTTCCAGTCTACTACATATACGTATTTATATATTATATTTTCTAAGATATTTTGTGTCTAACTTTAAGCGCAGTGGTTGTGGGTTTGATTCCTTTTCGGGTGAAGGACTATATTTCATTTATGTAATTTCGTCACTTCAGTAAGACAAGATGTAGCAGAGAGTTCCGCCAATTTAACACATAATATCTCGATTTAAGGAGAAAGTGGATAATGAAATGTTTTGATCTAGGATTCTCTTTAACTAACCTGCTATACAGTAAAAACTGTAAAGCCAAATAAAAGAAAAAAAAATTAGAACCGTATGAACATTGGTAAGTAACGGGACTCGAACACACATCTTCTTGAAAACGTTTTAACCAATTAAGCCATACGTTCCTATCGAACTACGTGAAAATTCTTCTAGGTTTCTTTGTAACAATATTTAATATAAAAATTGTTTTCAAATCAAATATTGCTACAAATCAAAACTATTCTTATCCTATTTGATTATTGAATACCTACCTCATGCCTCAATTCGACGGAAAGTGGGGAACGGAATTGTTGTAAGAGAGCGGAGTGTCTAAACACTAGGTTCTCTGGTTCCCTCTGCCTAACCTTCTATATGTGGAATACAGCGTGAAGTTAAAAAAAATTAATAAATAAAGAATACCTACCGATGGCAAAGATATTTCGAAAGATTACATTTTTTACTTTTTTATCATTAAATTGGTGAATTTCTTCTTAAATTATTACATAAACATTAATATAAAATATTATTCCTGAATGGATCACATTTTAAAATATTTCAATCTCACGTATGTAAGCCATTTCTCAAGTTCTCAGGTGGCGTGAGATAGCGTGTGTTCAAATCTGACAACTAACGTATTACACTGTCTTTCAACTATTATGGATAAAATGAAGGCATAGCAGACGACTTGATTTTAAAAATTAGAATTTATAGATTACGAATTAATAACTAGTTAGTGTCCCCGTTGACGCGTTAACAATGCGTTGTCTTTAGCAATGTATATGCCACTTTGTATAAACATGGATGTCAAACCATGGTAGTGTGTGTAACATTTATTTTATTAATTTAATATACTTTTTATGCATTATTGAAAAAAAATATTAGCGTTCTGCACTCCTTCACTATATAAAATATAAGTGTGCCAAATTTTATGCTCCTCTGTCCGCGTAATTTTCGTAAAAAGGGATCCAAAGTTTTTGCTTTAAGTATTTATATATAGATTATAATATTTGAATTGGAATTGACCATCTTAGCGTAGATTTTCCACTCAGGGGAAGAGTGATATTTAAATTATTTTTATTTCTTTGCTCTAGCAATATAAGGTGGTGTTAAATTCCGACATTTAGCACAGAAGAACGGAGTGTCTTGACAATAAGTTCTTTTTGACTACCCTGTTTTACAGGATAAAACGTGAAATTGAAAAAATATATATAAATCTAAAAATATACGAATTTTAACATATTTGTATGATTCTAGTGTGTAACGTTTTGAAGGAAATCAAGAACCTAGGAGAAAATTGTTTCGACTACCATATTAGGTTGTAATCTTAACCGGACTAACTTTAACTGGATTACGTAAATATAATTTTTCCCTGGAATTCGCCCCCATAATGCCACTGTCATAGTGCTCTATATTTTAGTGTATATAAAAGCTAGAATGTTAACATTATTATCGCGGCGTTGAGTTCCGCCACTCAACACGCAATGCCTTAATTCGGCGGAAAGTGGGAAACGAAGTGTCTTAACACTAGGTTGCCTATGCCTACCCTGCTATATGCAGGATGCAGCGTGAAGCTATGTATGTAGAATAACAATATTTCTACAAATTTCTTATTTCAAAACTTTCACAAATTCCAATCTCAACATGACGTTTCCCTACAAATATTTTTCCACATCACAAAACATACTCAGGTGATATAGCCGTACACATACTTTAGATCTGACAAGTGACAGACAGGTCCCAACGTCAAAATGTTGAGTGCTCGAAATTAGGTCTTTTGTCTTGCAAGAATTTCATTTACGAACTCTTGGAATCTAAAACTTGCTCGTGTACCTGCTTTTTGCTATTGTTAGATAGAAATTTTGGTTTTGTCTTTCTTGTGAGATAGAAAATTAGCTTGAATTTTCCATCTTCAAACTATTAATTTAAAATTAGCATATATATTTAATTTTATGTTTAGAGTCGTTCGTCCTTCGTCCTCCGTCTGGCTGGCGACCATTATCATGTCAAAGACGAACCGCCAAATATCTTATGATGTGTTCCGGTTCGATGGCATGTAAGCCAGGTTTTCCCCTTTCCCACCTATCCGTTCCCCAAAATGTGGTGGTTCCTATAACGGACTACTACATTGTCCTTCCCTTCCATCTGTATCCTCTGGGTTGGCAACGCATCTACAACATCTCTGGTGTTGTAGATGTTCATGGGCGAAGATAACCACTTACCATCAGGTGGTCCTCTTGCTCGTTTGCCATTTGTTATCCATAAAAAAAAGTTATGGTATAGTGGGACAACGCCTGACTGTAAATTCGATTTCTATTTGGGACGGTGAAAACTCTCTCTATCCATCCTTTTATGCGGGATAAAGCGTAATTGCTCTTGCAATTAGTTTTAATAAGACCTTGGTTGCCAAGCGCTCACTTATGGTGTCAGCCCAATAGTATGTAAAAAAACATTGTCTAAAACAAAAACTGTTATAGATTTTCTAAAAACAAGGCAAAATCGCGGCGTTGAGTTCCGCCACTCAGCATGCATTGTTTCAATTTGGCGGAAAGTGAAAAACAAAAATCTTAAGAGAGAACTGTCTTAACACTAGGTTGAGAACACTACTAAGGCTTTGCACTCTGCTACCACTGTGCGGGATACAGCGTGAAGCTACAAAGAAACGAAAAAAAATCTGTTGTTTTCAGAAGCCCTTGCTAGAAATGGAGCAGCTTGAAGGAAATAAACAAGTAAATAATAAGAGTTTGGTTCACAAAAAGAAGCTAATTTTTTTACTATTTAAATAGCTCTATATATATGTATCAAATATATATATATATATATACTCTTTATATCTTCTTATATATATATATATATATATATATATATATATACTCATCATATATATCAAAAACATGGAGAAAGTAATATAAAAAAACGATGAAGCAACATATTACAGTAGAACTTTTTATATAACCATACTACAAACACTTGAGGCCAAAAGTCTTAGAGACCCACCAAACTGGACTCAAGAAAGCTTCGCCATTACGTATAAAATTCAAGCCTTGTAAAACACATTTATCATTGTAATGTATGGCGCAGCTTAAAAGCTGGTTCTTTTGACTTTCGCCTTTTAAATAGATTAAAAGGTTTGTGAATTCCTATGCTAGATTATTGATAACGCTGGGTTTGATAGTTCCATGTTTACACGTGGCTATAATGGTTTGGATGGATTGGGGGTAATGAAACCATGACTGATATTGTGAATATGGCTTGGTTTAAATTAAAAGCTAGTAGTTGATGAGTATAATATATATGTTGCACCGCAGCAACGATGTCAGCTTTATGTCATTTTATATAAAAGTGTAAAGTCAAACACATGGTAGTGTGTTAATATTTATTTTATTGATTATTTCTATTAAGGTATTTCTATAAACTTTTTTTGGCTTTTGGCTTTATATAAACCTTAAGTATGTTGAATTTCATACTACCGTAGCCACATAATTTTCAAGTAAAAAAAGTATAACATTTTTCATTCGCATTATAAAATGAGGCAGCCAAAGGAGTACCATAGAATTAGTAAGAATACAAGAACTGTCAATGAAAGAGGTCATAAAAAGAAAGAAAAATATTCAGTTTTTGATGAAAAATAATTTCTTGTATAGTCCACTGATACAAATATTTTATGCCAAGCCATGATGATCTTAGTTCAAATCCCCCGAATTAGAAAATTAGAAAATTATTTTTTCTTCTGTCTAAGAGTATAATGTGGAATTTACTATGAACGAAGATTGTGGATAGGCAGAGGATCCTGAGAACGCCAGTGTTAAGACACGTTCACTCCGCCAGGAAATGAAGCATTGCTTGTTTAGTGACGGAACTCAACGCCGCGCGTTGCCTTGATACCAAGCCCAGGAAATGAAAATATTAAACATTTTCTGGGTGAGGAATATCGAACCAAAACCTGTCGCGTTTACACAGTCGCACGCTGGTGCCTCTGCGCCACGACAGGCGCTAAGCAACTTTCTTAATCATTAGAGTAAAGAGAGAGATTTCAACACTACAAATACCTGCTAATGCCCCTATATTTGCGGGAGTGTTTTTCAACATAAGTACTGCAATTTAGCGTAATCCTTCTTGAAGCTTGAGGGAATTTCTACAAAGTTTAAAATATCAAACCTTTCTTATTTTATATTTCCTTTAAAGCAAATGTAAAGAAGTATCAAGCTATTTTCTTAGCTTCCCGCAACTTATATTTATGAGGGTAGGCAAAGAAAACTTAGTGATAACGCTCCGTTCTCTACTTTCCCAGTACTCAAGTACTCCCAGCATACAGAGTCACTCAGGTACTCAAGGATGCCTGGGATTCTAGCACACATGCTCGAGTAGCAATACGTATCTTAAAAAGCAAAGATGACATGCATATTTCCTAAATATGACCATTCTGCGCCGCTGACATGGGCCTTAACTGTAAGCCAAAATATAAAAGAAATTACAAGTCTGTCAACACAGCAATACGGAAAGAAGTATGCTTAATATAAAAGAAAAGATAAAGTTAACCTAAATGTTATTCGTCAAAAACAAATACTGTAGTAGCCATCACACGTCAGGAAGCTAAATTTAAGTCGTGGGCAGGACATCTATTAGAAGTAAAAATGAACAAATGGGCAAAACAGGTGGTAGAATGGCACCCTAGGAAAGAGGGAAAGAGAAAGAGAGGAAGACCACAGAAAAGATGGGAGGAGGACATTAAAGCGGCAGGCTGCGCACGCTGTAGAGAGAAAACCTCAACATCGGCCCCCAGTGGAAAGGGGTTTTGGGGGGAGCCATGCCAAGGCAACAATTCTACCGGTGCCAAAATCTCAAATCAAGTATATATAAGCCATGTAATTTTAGATTGTTAATAGCGCTTATTATTATTATGTATCTCTATTTAGGTAAGCTTTGGTTCCAAGGAAACCCGGCCCTTTTGAAGGCTTGCGGACACAGGCCAGTCCAATACGTAGAGGCCCTTTGATAACAACAATATGAGCCTGACGCATTGATTGGATCCATCTCTGAGTAAACTGCTATAGGCAATTGCCTGTGAGATGGTCCGGTCGATCGCGGTAGGAGCTATGGAACATGGCAGGAAAACTAAACAGGCTAAGTGGAAATGCGGTTTTCTGACAATTCGCATTGGGGCTACTGGATTGGAGATCCCAACGGACGTCCGCCCCTTCTCAATAGTCCCAAATTGAAAGGTTAGCGGACGGTGACTCCGCCTCCCACCTGATGGGTCCCCTACAAAGTGCGGTGTAGTGCCCTCAAGGCAAATACTCAGGCCCGCTAAGGGTGCTGGCGAGGTGCGCAACTCGGCTCACCCATCGCGAGTGATTTCGTGAGCGGTTTCCCGCCAGCTGGGCGCAGATTGAGCCACTTCCACCCTGGAGCATAGGAAGCCTTATGCAGCCCACTCTGCTGCATTGTACTTAAAGGTGCTCAGAGGGTGTGATACCATACTCCCCTCTGGAGGTCTCAGGTCCAGCCACCCCCAAACAAGCCGTTACAAGCTGCTCCTGCGGGTTTATTATTATTATTATTATTAAGAGAAATGAGAGAGAAGAGAGGAGAGATTTTAAATCTATTAACATATGTGGAAAAACTGAGTGTCTTAACACTATGTTCCTCTGCGCCTAATCCCTGCACATAAGTGTGGATTAGCGTGACTTAAAAAGTGCAAAGAAAAAATATCACACAGATACGATGTGACGCCATCTCATATATACTCTTTCTGGCATTTTCTCTGTCTGAAACCTTTTGTAATGATAATTTTTCTTAATAAAAGACAATTAATTTTTGACGTATTTTGAGCTATCATAATTCTGGCTCTAAAGGTCCATAATGAATCTGAAGGAATCTATTGTCTGTAGATCGTATTCTCGAACCTTTAAATGGCGGCCCATATTTACTTCCATTTCAAAATTTGTCGGCACACAACGAGAAAGATAAAACTTATTTACTTACTACAACACACTATATGGTAGGAGGTTCGTCCTCCGACTGCCTCTCCAAGCAATCTACCTCATCATGTGTGATCGTAAAGACGAACCAATATCTTATGATGTGTTCCGGTTCGATGGCATGTAAGCCAGATTTTCTCCCCTTCCCACCCATCCTCCCCTAAATGTGGTGGTTCTGATAGCGGACTACACATCCCCTTCCATCAGTATCCTCTAGGTTAAGTAACGCATCTACAACACATCTCTGGTGTTGTAGATGTCTATATTAGTTGTAACCACTTACCATCAGGTGGCCCTGCCTGTTTGCCGTCCGTTATCAATAAAAAAAAAAAAAAAAATTAAATAATATTAATATTGTCATATATTTATTAAATTTTATGGCACACAAAGTGCCGCGGCACAGTGGTTGAGAATCACTGTCTAGATAATTTCTTTCGCTCCCTTGACATTGCATGTTATGACGGAGCTTAACAGCGCAGTAACGTTTGTTTTCATTATTATTTTTATTTTCCACTCTTGTAACGAAACAGCGCGGCGTTGAGTTTCACACCAGCCTGCAATGCCTCAATTCGGCGAAAGTGGAAAGGGAAATGTTAAAGAGAACGGAGTGTCTTAACACTAGGTTCAGGTTCCTTCTGCCTACCCTGCTATGTGTGCGGGATACAAAGGTGAAGCCATATATTTTTATAATTTCAGGTCTGGTGGGGAGTCCTCAATGCTAATTTCTATTTTTGGATAGCATTCACAATTCTCCATCTGTTCACGTGTCTCGTACTGACTTTTCAAATATATTATTTGGGAAGGTTTAGGATGGGGTAAGTTTATTTTATTTTTTTTTTTTTATGGATACCGGATGGCAAACGAGCAGAAGGGACTGCCTGATGGTAAGTGTGGTTACCTTCGCTCATGAACATCTACAACACAAGAGATGTAATAGATGCGTAGTCCGCTATCGGAACCACCACCAAATTCCTTGGGGAAAGGATGGTGGATAGGGGAAACCTGGCTTACATACCATCGAACCGAACACATCATAAAGATATTTGGCGGTCTGTCTTTTGACATGATAGTGGTCGTGAGCCAGACGGAGGACGAACCCTCCTACCACCAAAAAATTTATTTAAAAGCAATACGAAATTTATTAAGATAATAAAGAAAAGTTATATCTATATTCTTAGAAATGACTTGCATAGGTTCTGGGTTCGATCTCAATACCAGGAAACGAAAACCTACCAATATTATAAATGCGAAAAATAACTCTGTCTGTCTGTCTGTCTGTTACGCTTTCACGCCTAAGCCACTGAACCGATTTTAATGAAATTCGGTATGAAGATAGCACTGAACTTGGGAAACGACATAGGATACTTTCATCGTTAAAAAACGGGTAGAAGAGGTTGAAATAGGGGATGAAAGTTTGTATGGAAGTTTCTTATTGTCAAACATAAAATCATGTAAGATTGTTCAACTGTTTACAACTTTGACACATAAACCACTTAACCAATTTTGACAAATAGTCTAGATCTTGGGAAAGAATATAGGGTACTTCTTACCATGTCGCGCGATATAACCGAATTCCACGCGGGCGAAGCTGCGAGCGGAAAGCTAGTACTAAATAATTGCGTACGAAAATATTAAATATTGCGTTGAACGGGGACAAGGTTCGTAGAAACTGCTATATGCGGGATACAGCGTGAGGCTATAAAAAAAATCCTTCTGAACTGAGAACCTAGTTGACACTCCGTTCTCTTTCAACATTTCCGTTCCCCACTTTCCGCTGAATTGAGGCATTGCGTGCTGAGCGGCGGAACTCAACGCCGCGCTTTGCCTTGTCACCAGAGCGAAGAAATGAAAATATGAAATATTATTTAAAATTTCAAAAATAACACCTATCGTGGCGCAGAGGCATAAGCGTGCGACTGTAAACGCGACAGGTTGTGGGTTACGATTCCCACTCCAGGAAATGGAATTTTTCGTTTCCTGTGTTTGGTAACAAATTGAGTTCCGCCACTTAGCACGCAATACCTCAACTTCGGCGGAAAGTGGGGAACGGAGTGTCTTAACACGTCGGTTCCCTCGGCCTACCCTGCTATATGCGGGATACAGCGTGAAGCTATGTATGTATGTTATTTAAAATGTTTGTAATATAAAATATATAAATAAATATGGCGGGTCCCCAGACGGCGGTGTTGTGTACCGCGCGGCGCGCGAGCTGGCGCGGCGTCCCCTCGCGGCGGTGACGCCCACACACTGCGGGAGGTGTGTGCTGCTAGTTATTGCCAATTTGGCCAATTGGGCGATTGCTGGTTACGGGTGAGACATATTTTTTTATACATCCAAGATATATTATTGAAGATTTTCAAAAATAAACCACAATTTGTTTCCCTAAAAATACAAAGAAGCGACAATTTAAAGTTGACTAATATCGCTTCCTCAATTATATCCTTTCATCTATCTCTAATATATAGCACAAAATATTCTGAACATCATCCGCCATTGAATCCCACGTCACTTCGACCGTTGCGCCCTCTACCGACAACTTACTTACTTCCACATATAACTTAGACATGCGCGAAGCGCGGCAAATTAGAACTAATGAAATGTTATTTCATAACATATTTTTATTATATATGTTAATCATACACTTAGAATAAAAAAACATATAAAAATTTGAACCCACACCTCTTGGAAGTGGTGGACTCTCTAATCTACTTCTGTTGATAGTATTATAAGCTGCAACGTATTTTTGTTTCAATGATGGAGTGTCTCGTCACTAGATTCTCTCTACCTTACTTATTAACACGAAAAAAAGGGTTGAAGCTGCAAAAAGTGTATGTCAGTCATTCGAGTGATTTATCAATCAATAAATTTGTTTACATACATACATACATAGCTTCACGCTGTATCCCGCATATAGCAGGGTAGGCAGAGGGAACTTAGTGTTAAGACACTCCGTTCCCCACTTTCCGCCGAATTGAGGCATTGCTTGCTGAGTGGCGGAATTCAACGCCGCACTTTGCCTTTGTTATCAAACCCAGGAAATGAAAAAATCCACTTCCTGAAGTGGGAATCGAACCCACAACCTGTCGTTACAATCGTATGCTTGTGCCTCTGCGCCACGACAGGCGTTATACTACTTATAATATATGTTACGATAAAATATTGTATATTTATGTTTTTATTTTTTTTTAAATATAGTTTTTTGTTCTTTTTTCAGCGTATCACAACACAGCAAAGACTTTGCGTCTCATCTCCTCATGATATTGATGAGTAATCTATTCCTATATACGTTATTCTATATTGCAATGAAATTATTACACAAGGAAAGCATTAGGTGGTACTGGTGAGTTGATGATATATTTTTTATGTTTGTATTTGATATAGCTGACTAACTAACTAAATAACGAACTAATTGACTAACTGGCTAACTAGCTAACTAACTGTCTAAGTGGTTAACTAGCTAACTTAACTAACTGGATAACTAGCTAACTTACTAACTAACTAACTGGCTAACTAACCAGCTTACTGACTAACTATCTAACTGGGTAACTAGCTAATTAACGAAATAGTTAGTTAAGTAGCTAACTTACTACGTAACTAAATATGAAATAGAATTTAAGAGCTTAAATTTAAAAAATAAAATTCTTTTTATTAAAGGCACAAGTGTGCGACTGTAAAGCAACAGGTTGTGGGTTCGATTTCCACTCCAGGAAAAGGAATTTTTCATTTCCTGGGTTTGTTAACAAGGCGAAGCGCGGCGTTGAGCTCCGCTTCTCAGCACGCAATGCCTCAATCTGGCGGAAAGTGGGTAACAGAGTGTCTTAACACTAGGTTCCCTCTGCCTACCCTGCTATATGCGGGATACAGCGTGAAGTTATGTATGTATGTATGTATGTATAATACATTTTTTATTTTCTCTTTCTCTCCGCAGTTGGGTGTTCATTGGCCTTACATACGTTCTTTGGTTCGTCTCAGGGTTTTTCTATCTAGATTATAATACAAATTGGGCGGTGAGTATGTTTTTCGCATTTTTTTAACATATCATGATAGTCAAAGAGAACGTAGTGTTAAGACACTCTGTTCTCTGTTTTTCATATGACATTGAGTATTTATTTATTTGAAGATCGTTGTAAGAGAAAGAAGAGTGGGTAAATGAAAATAATTTATATATAGTCATTGCCTCGTATGAGAATCGAACCCGCAACCAAATGAATTTATAGGCAGACGCTGTCTCACACAGGTATGATATTTTTTGAACATGTAATACTTATAAGAAATAGTTATGCAGTCTTTTTTATTTTTATTTTTGATTGTAAGATTGCGGAACTTAACGCCGCGCTTTGTCTCTCTAAAGTGGGTAAATGGTTTAAGTGGTTTTTATGGGATTTTAACTCACAACCATAGATAAATAAATATATATTCAAAAATAACTAAATATTTTAAAAAACTTTCAGAAATTTAAATTCCATTGATCAATTTTATAATTACAAAAGCATTGTATTAACTTAAATTTG
>JAKGSA010002218.1:507-22198 GCA_033558755.1 Philaethria dido
TTTGCCTTGTTACCAAACCCAGGAAATAAAAAAATCCATTTCCTGAAGTGGGAATCGAACCCACAACCTGTCGCGTTTACAGTCACACGCTTGTGCCTCTGCGCCCCGACAGGCGTTATCTTTTTTTGTTTGCTTACATAAAACATATTAACCGTTTTTCTTTCTAGATATAAGTTAACGATTGTTATAGGAGTTATTTCTTTCTTCTTTTTCCGATTTTCTTCATATTTTGGCAATGTCTATCAGTGAAAGGGGTGAAAATTTTAGTTAGGCAAGCCGGTAAATTAAGGGAAGCCAATGTATATTTAATGAACACGGTAATTTATAGGGAAGCCGATATATTTAGGGAAACCGGTATAGGATGTTAAGGTATATCGTAATTTCACTATACAATTTTTATTATTATACCATACTCCTACTATAGCTTGTTTTTTGCAATTTTATGCCCAATATTTTCCTGGCGACCTTTTTATTTTTTTCTTTAGCTGTCACACCTTGTTTGACATTGTTTATTCGAGCTCCACATTTTACTTGGCGAGCTTTTTTTTATGTGTCATACTTGTACTTTAAAAAGTTAGGCAAGCTGGTGGCAATCGAGTTGTATAGACGCCTCGCCACTGATGTCTAGTTAAGAACGGATTTTTGACATCTCATCTATAATGTTTGATAATACACACAGCTGTCATCTACCATGATAACTTGGTTAGTGACGTATATTACTGCTTCCCAATACACTCACGCAATCACGACACTTTATAATAAGCAATTCCAATGTATTAAAAATCTCAATTAAAATCATATTCATTAATATTCCGCTTGTAAAATCTCTTTCATATTAAAATGGCTGTTCTTAATTTCACTTATGATCCTTTTCCTTTGCTCGACTTTTTTTGATCCTGACTCTGTGGCTACAATTATGTGATTTGCATAGCTATCACACCCTGCGGTATTTCACGCTACGCCATAAACGCCGACCGACTTTATTTTTATGCCTTTTTTGCGGTGTACCCTATAAAAACGTGATTGCTCTCATAGTATTATCATATAAATAAATAAACGTGTTTTTATTAAATATTATTAAATGTTAAATAGAAAAAGATGCCGTTGCCCGTATCAAGGATAAAAAAAACATTTTTATGAAAAAAAAATCAAGCGACAGAATAAAACTTTTATAGATATTTCTTAATTGAATCCATCAAACTATGAAAACGAAAAAAGCACGATATATGCGAGATTCACCGACCATCGACGTTGCATTCATCCGATGCAAACCTATACGATAGTTACACGATTTACCAAAAAAAACAGCGAAGCATTTCCAAAACAAGACAAAATCTGTGCACAACGCGTCGAATATAGCCGTTTATTGGATTTTAGCGGAAATTTCACCGGGACAGCGCAAAACGAACAGCACTGTTTGCGAATGACCTGCATATCGAGTTTTGATTATGATTTGTACCAGGAAAGCCGGCCGGAACGCCGGACGCTACGATTCGATAGCTGTAACACATGCATTAATACTGCATTGTTTTTTTCCGTATCTTGATTTTGAGGAACAATGTTTATTGTACGGAAAAGCTCCAGCGAAAAGTTACTATTGTAAAAGTACAGTGAAAACCCATTGTTGTTCGCTCCCTTAACGGTGCTCTTTAATGTTGATTTGCTGCGATATAAGTCAAAGTAACTTAACTTGTTCCAGCCTCTGTCAATTGTTTATTGTATTATTTCATGCACTACGAGTACGCTCCTCTCAATATGAAAGCTTAATTAAATTCTTAATTATCATTATGAAGTTTCATTCTAAATAACTAAATATAGTTGAAAGCTACAACGAAATAAAATCCTGTCATGCATTTTAATGTTGTTTCATTCGACAAAGAGACTGTTGATGTTGCATCTAGGAGAAATCGCATCGTAACAGAATTAAACTACGCGAAACTCCGGCTGAATCGCAGCCCCGCTCGGATCTCGCTGCTAATTGTCGTAAAGGGGAAACGTAATAAAAGTGCTAGTCTTTGAAGCAAAGAAGCTGCCCCGGGCGCCTCGACGAAGCGAATTTTAATAAATTAAAACTGCGCAAAATTCCCATTCCAATAGGATTCATTTTATTTTTTGCGACGAACCTCACTCTTACATCGATTCCATCTTATTTTATAACAGAGTGGCTATCAATTCACCTAATATATTGCTGCCTCGCATCAAAAACATCGCCGCTTTGAGAAAACTCGAATGGATGCATTTCAATTTTCAGTTAGTTTCTTTAAGAAATAACGGTGGACGGTTTAATATTTGATCTGGAAATGTTTTTAAAATTCAATGAGTTTAATGTGAACATCAAAGAAGTATTGTAAGAAAATATGAATATTGGATAAAATTTTCTTTTCGATAACAGGAATACATAGTTTGGTTGTAATTTATTTATCAAACTTTTTGTAATATTAGATATATTGAGACATAGTACATAGATCAACCATAGGAGCTTTTGTGATATATTCCACGTTTAACATCCATCACCTAACTCCTACTAATCTTAGGGTATTTTTAGTCAGTTATAAGCTTGATTGAAATTACAGAAATTTTTAAGGTCAATATCATACACAGATTTTTGCCAACACAAATCAAAATGTACGGCTGTCTTATAAATATGAGTTCTTTTTTTTTTAACTTCAAGCTGTATCCCGCATATAGCGGGGTAGGCAGAGGGAACCAGAGAACCTAGTGTTAAGACACTCCATTCTCTTTCAACATTTCCGTTCACCACTTTCCGCCAAATTGAGGCATTACGTGTTGAGTGGCGGAACTCAACGCCGCGCTTTGCCTTGTTACCAAACCCAAGAAATGAAAATACTAAATTTAACATTTCCTGGAGTGGGAATCGAACCCACAACCTGTCGCGTTTACAGTCGCACGCTTATAAATATAAGCTCACTGCTACTAAATAAGAAAAGATCATACTTTAACAGATTCGCGTCTAATTAAAGTCCTAAATACAATGTATATTAAAATATATTAATATCTACGTTCCCTAATAATAAAATTCTGAATAGACAGACGAGTGCCTAACAAAGCTGAACCATGATAATGAAGGCAAAAAATATTTTCATATAGACAACAAATTAAATTACATATTTTCATTGTTATTAGATAAGAAAACGTATATTAATAACTACATAATAAAAAACTAATAAGATTTTTTTTTCCTTTTACAGGTTCTGTTCATATGCCTGGGGCTTATGGCAGGACGAGGGGCATCTGCTCTCGCCAACTGTCCTGGCGGATGCAGCTGCAATGACGACACTTTGGTTGTGGTATGCGAAGAGAGCCGCCTCGACGTCCTCCCAATTGCTCTCAACCCCTCCATACAACGCCTCATCATACGCAACAACAAAATCAAGACTATCGACGCCTCCATGCAGTTCTATGCTGAACTCCAGCACTTAGATCTATCTCAGAACCATCTTGTTAATATACCAGAAAAAAGTTTCTCCTATCAAAGAAAGCTGCAAGAATTGCATCTTAATCATAATAAAATATCATCAGTCTCTAACAGCACGTTCCAGGGACTGAATTCACTAACCGTACTCAATTTGAAACGCAATTTCTTAGAAGAACTTACTAATGGCGTGTTTGCTACTTTGCCTAGATTAGAAGAATTAAACTTAGGACAAAATAGGATATCTAGGATAGAACCGAGAGCATTCGCTGGACTATCTGCGTTAAGGATCCTTTACTTAGACGATAATCAGTTAAGCTCAGTGCCTACAACATCATTTAGTCTTTTAGGAAGCTTAGCCGAGTTACACGTAGGGTTGAATGCTTTTTCATTTCTGCCTGACGACGCTTTTGCCGGTCTTAACCGACTGTCAGTGCTGGATTTGAATGGAGCTGGACTCTCAAATATAAGCGATAACGCGTTTAGAGGTCTCCCAGGATTAAGGAGTCTTAACCTATTCGGGAACCGATTGAGCATAGTGCCCACGCAGCAACTATCCGGCTTAACTAGATTAGAAGAATTGTACATAGGCCAGAATGATTTCATCGTTTTAGAAAGCCACTCATTCAAAGGGTTGAAAAAATCACCCAAATTCTAGGTGTAACCGGTGCGCGACTCAACTCGAGCGCGTCGAGAAAGGTGCTGAAGATAACGTCTTACAGAGGGACTTTGGTGTTAAGCCCAGCAATAGAAACTCGACGTTATAGAAGATTGTACTCTGCTTGGTTTGCCGAAGTTGCGACACGTGTCCCTGAGAGACAATGCCCACAATAACGCTTGAGCAGAAAGCGTCTTCATCGGAAAGGAGTTGAAACAAAACTTGACGATATCCACTTTAATATTCTGCGACTGCCAACTGCTGTGGCTTCAGCAACTGTTGAATGACAAGAGCCATTTCTTCACCCAAATCCGGTGCGCAGAAGGCCCAGGAACATTTAAGGAATAACCGCTGAAAACACGTTGAACATGACGACTTGGGCTGCGTACTACGACACTAGACAACAAACGCAGATTTGCATCATCATGATCCGCCTGCGTCGCCACCGTCGCGACTCTGCTGCTCATCTTGTACAGATACCGCAGACATGCAGAGAAGCTGAAGGACTACAAGTGGAACAGGGCTCAGAGCTTAGAGTACCACAAGCCAATATCCACTGAGGGAGAGGGACTGCATGGTGCGCGGCATCCACCCGTCGCACTACCCGCACGCTGCACACCGCACGCGCACGCACGCATCCGCACGCGCCCGGCATTCGGCGGCCATACCGGTCACGGGCTGTGGCTAGGCTTTTACGCCTCGCCGGCGTGTTCTTCATGTCGGACAGAACTCCGCGCGAGGCCACAGCTCCGGGAGGCGGCGGCTCTTGCCCGCCAACGGCTTCACCTATAGCGCATGTCGGCAACCACCAACCCCTCACCCTCAACAGCTTGGCGCTCCGGCGGCGCTTAACAACGGCTCCCTCCGCTCGCTGCCGGAGAAGAAGAATAACGCCATCTGTCATCCCGAGAACTTCCAGCGCAACGAGACGCGCTACTCGCGCAAGCAGGAGAATGGTTACCTGCGCTCCGAGACGGTGCTGGGCTTCCCGCGCGACCGCGACCGCGAGCGCGAGCGCGACTACGATCGCGGCCTGCCCGACTACAGTGAGCCCGAGTACTCCATCATACCCGAGAGCGGCTACGAGGAGTTCCCGCGCTCCTGCAGCCACAACACCTTCAACTGTTGAGTGCGCCGAGTGCGTCGAGTACTTCGAGTGCATCCAGTGATGCGTGAACTCTTTCCACTTGTGATCTTGTAATTCTAGCAATAAATCTTCATTCCATTATGATTTCCTACGAACGATCCGCGAATACCGCGATCAGCTGTAGCGACCGGTCCGGAGCGCGCTGTGCGTCGACCGATGGACTATCCTATATCGTATTCGACATAAGAGAGTACCTTATTTGTAAATTATAAATTAAGTAGTTATGGATCTATTTTTCAATGGGAGGTGTTGAAAGTTTGACTTTCAAAGGTTGATTCGTATCATCGTACTTTTTAAAAGTTTAGAGTTTTAGTGTCTGCTTGGATTCGTTCCCAAGTTGTGCTACTTTGTACAATGGATTCTAATGTCGTAATATACGTTAAAATCTATTAAAAACAATTGGTCCATCTGTTATATGTCACAACTGTCAAATCGATCGAAGGACGACAATCATAGAGATAATTATTTTGTTAGTGTAACAACGAAACGACCATACCTATGTATATGATGATGCGAAACGACCGATTCGTACAATGTACAGGCTAGTCGCGATAAGTTTTAACGAGGGAGGTACATCATGTGATTTTTCTACCAGTGCGAGACGGTGTTGCCAGTTCAAGGGACACTACCAATATTCGAGTATTCTAAAATAGTTTTAAGACATATAGGTACCAAATTATACAAATAGTAAATTCACCATAATAACCTGTTTCATATGTATTATAAATATAAAATATTACTAAAATTAGAAATTGATAATATGTAAAATAATAAGTATATCACAATATTGTTAAAGCTGGCAACACATTGGTGGAGTTTGTATTTGATTTTGTACAAAAACCATTCCATATGAAATCTTAATATCTTATTTTACTATTAGGTGACTAAATAAGCGTGCGTTAAATAAGACACCAATGTAAGAGGAAATATTAGTAGTAACGAATGTAAATATATTTATATTAAATTGAGATATTTATAAAATTTATTACGATTTTGCTCTTCTAAAATTAATTATCATGAAATAACTTCGGTACCATATATCGATCACGTTGTTTACGGACTGACATCCTTTAAAACATACCAGGACCGGGCTTAGGGGGAGGTGTGCTTGAGGCCCCAAGGGCCTTCACAAGAGCAGGGGTCTCTATAATTAATTACTTTAAAAATCTTTTTAAAATATTGCCACAGATTAAAATTTCATCCATGTAGTGATGTTACATAAACATAATAAAATGAAATGGTAAAAATAAACTGTATTTTTTCTACTATTCCTATAAATTATATCAATAAACTAATTGTTGTACAATGTATAGAAAATAAGTTTTTTTAGTTATATTCTGTAATAATTTCGTGATTTTTTAAAAATCTCGTCTCCCTAATACCGGCCCTAACACATACTATCACTAATTATAATATTAAATTCGTATTATAGGTACGAAGCACTTTTCCAAATCTACACTTTAAATTTATGCTCAATTGGTTTTCCCATTCATGTTTGAGTTTTAGTTACTTAAGAAATGAAGCAATAAAATAACATACGTGTTATATTCAAACAGTATTCTATTGAAATTAGAAAAAAATATTTAATTGTAGATTCTTAAAATGTGAGCACTCATATTATATTTATACCTTGTAGCTTTCACACTGGATAAACGATTACGAATGATTGCTAAATCGATATTGTTATTGTAAGAAATCGATTCTTCTATTATTATGTATTTTTTTTATCGATTTTTAGCGTTATTCGTAAACGTTTACGCTCACTTTAACATCTGTCATTCAAGTTATGTCGAAGTATTGATAATAATTAATATTCAATATTTAAATAAAAATCATAATCCATAAGATTCACTTTATATAAAAAGTTACATGTAAAATTAAATATACAGATTAAATGGCAACACTAAGTTTCAGAAGTAATAAATATTAATACAAACATGATACATGTGGAAAGTAGAGGAATGTTTATAGTTTCATAAGTTAGTTTTGATACTATAGTATGGAAGTGCTACAACTAAATTTTATAATTTTACTGTCTTAAAAAATCATAACAATATAATCTTTTTGAAAAGAAAGAATGTAATATCTAACTTCATTAATTATAATAATTTGTAGAATAACTTGTATAAAAAAATGTAATTTTCAGCCATAACTCTACTTTCCATATTACATCAAAAAAAGTTAAAAGTTATCTGTGTTGTTTTACGCTTGGCTTTCACAGATACAAAATGTATCTTAATTTTTTTAAAGTTTAATTTAAGTTTATATAAAATTTAAAAAAGAAAAAAGCCAAGATGAGAACATTCCAGAAAACATTATAACTTAATATCAGTTAATACCCATTTCTTTAACCCTTTCATATTTCGATATTATTTGATTATGGAGAAATTAAAGACTAAAATGGCATACATTTAGTGCCTAGTGAATGCCTAAAATGTATACAAAACAATGAATACATATGAATAATTATGAATAACATGTGATTAGAGTTCTCACGTTATAGATCATCAGTCATTTCTGTACTTTATTGTAGTAACCTACATACAAACTTGATAAATAGGCTCATACCTCAAATATAAATGGATTTTATTTACCTTTTCTTTTCCCCTTCTCCTTAAAATAAAAAAGAATACAGTGCAACCTTAATATAACGTACCTCAATATAACGATTTCCTTGTTTTTTTACCACGCTGTATCCCACATACAGCAGGGTAGGCAGAGGGAACCAGAGAATCTAGTGCTCAGGCACTCCATTCCCCTCTTTCAACAATTCCTGCTCCCCACTTCTCCTTCCACCGAATTGAGGTATTGGTGGCGGAACTCATAACGCCGCGCTTTCTTTGCCATTTTGCATTAAACCCAAGAAATGAAAATACTAAATTTTAAATTTCCTGGAGTGAAAATCGAACCTACAACCTGTCGCGTTTACGCACGCTTGTGCCTCTGCGCCACGACAGGCGTTACGATTTCCTCGATTTAACAAATTCTTTGTAATCCCCTTGAACACAACAGTCAATGTAAAATATTCCTTTACATTACGAACATTTTTTGCGAACAACCTCTATAACAAAATTTCAACTCAAGAAAAAATATAAAAACCTCTAATTAATGAATTTTGTCAACCTAAAACCTTTATAAAAGTTCACAATCTCATAGTAATGTAATTCATGTCGCGACAGGTTTCGATACGTTTTTGTACGTAAGACAATCATTGTTATTTGATAGAAAGAAATTAAACACTGCTGCTCATCACGATTGTTAAAGATTAAAGTTGAAATGGCTCGGAAACGAAAAGATGTACCTTATCGCAGAAAAGCTTTATAACGAATCTAAACCTCTCTATAACGAATTTTAGACCAACTTAACCACAATATAACAAACTTCAATTCAACGAATTACCTGATATAACGAATATCTACTTGTTCCCTACAGATTTATTATATCGAGCTTGCACTGTATATCCACGTGGATCTGATAAAAAATATATTATTCTGTCCAAGAATACTATAATGATGTCAATGTGTGGAATTAAATGCTGTTGACGCTCACCCGGGAGGCTCACCATAGTTGTATATTTATTGTAAAAATTTAATTTGAAAAGAGCAACTGTTGAGTTTCTTGCCGGCTCTTTTAAGCAGAACTGCCTTCTGAGCCGGTGGTAGCTTCGGTTAGGACTGACACGACTGACACCTTTGTAAATTGACGATTCGAAAGTGCTTGTAACAGCCTACTTGAATAAAGAGTATTTTGATAAAAGAATAACTTTTATTATAGTAGGTTTTTCATTTTGTTCACAATATCTACTTGCTCTCTTATTATTTTCTTCCTAATAATATAATTATCCTTTAAAGAAATAAAAAGAAAATGTAACTGGACAGTAAAACTAATCAAAAATCAAGTCAAACTGATAATGTGCTAATGCTGTGGGTTCGATCCCGGGCGAAGGAATGCTTAAATTACCTATATATATTCAAATTGTTTTTATTTTTTCATGATCTGGTACAAAGGAAAACTAAACCTGTTTCATTAATTCCTCTCTCTACTGAATGTAATAGATTGAAATTAAATTAAATATATATTAATTCAGGCTCTAAAAATGTATTCGTAATAACTAGGGACGAGACCGATATATCAAAACGTAACTAAAAAACGGTTTTGACTCTTATATCATATCATATCGATATTTAAATGATCATATCCGATATCAAATAACTACCCACAAAACGTAACGACAACTCGACGATGAGATATGAAAACTAAATTGCAACGAAAACTAAATTATAACGAAAACTATCGCAACATAAACTCGATATCTGAAAACGAATATGATATCGGATATGAAAACTTTATATCCGATATGTGACCTTTATAGCAAAAAAACGAAAACGCCCATGTCTAGTAATAACAATGTCCTTAGTGTGTTTACCATATAAACGAGAGTGGCGAAGTGATTTGTGCCAACCTAGCACATTCCAAGCGTAATTATTAAACAACTCAACTGAACTATTTTATTGAGTTTTATGTGAAGTTGGGTAGCATATTTTGTAATTAGACAGTGTTTAACTGTAAATCACTTGAAATAGTTCGTTCATTATTTTTAAATTGATTTCGTTTCCCTGCTTTAATAAGACAAAGTAAAAATTGTATAGCAAAACTCAACAGACAAAGTGATCCATGCCGAATACAGGCATCAATTAGTCAGTTGTAGGAGGTTAGGCTAAATAAAACGGTCATTCGGTTTTATAAATTAATTATATTTCACCGAAAAGAAAGAGTACTCGAAGAGACTGCTTTTCGACTCGGTAAGTTCTAACACGTAAAGAACACAGTATGAGTGGCGGCAACCATTTTATAGTTTTTTTTTATGGAAAGGACAAGGCAAACGAGCGTTCGGGTCACCTGATGGTAAGTGATCCCCGCCGCCCACGGCCCCGTGTAACACCAGAGGAGCTACAGGTGCGTTGCCGGCCTTTGAGGTGGGAGTAGGCGCGCTTTTTGAAGGTACCCATTTCGTATCGACCTGGAAAAACTGCCGCAGGTAGGCCATTCCACAGTTCAGTGGCACGTGGAAGGAAATTCCTTCGAAACCGCACAGTACTGGAGTGTCACGCATCCAGGTGGTGTGGATGGTATGTAAGCTTGTGGCGTACTGTGCGGTTTGAAAATCCTGCGGCAGGTATCAGGTCAAACAATTCCCCAGAACACTCCCCGTGACATATGCGATAGAGAACGCACTACGAGGACACGTCTCTACGCAACGCCAAAGTGTCAAGCCCTGCACAGATTACCGGGTCCCCAACGATTCGAATTCGAAAGTAAAAGTCAAAAGACATACTAATTATAAAAGATTAGTTTTTGTATAATAATCAATTGACAATCTCTTAAACAACTTGACAATTTAAGAAGTCAGTTGACCAACTATAAAATCAATCGATATTCCAAAACGCCCCCTCAAAAAATAATATTTTAACACAACAGTTATAGCAATTTAAGCGATAGCAGTCTCTTCCTGGGAAATACATTTTACTGACCCAACATTCGTTGCAAGGATTAGGAAAACCCAGAAAACCTAATCAGGCCATGTGTTATTCAAACAATGATAATTCATTAATATACAGTTATTAGTATCACATTAAATTGAGTACAATCTTAATTTATAATCGAACATAACAGAAATACGATTGTTATTATGCTAGTTACATAATTTAATCATAAATTTAACATAATCATTTCAAAACCAATTTACTTTTCATACATTGATAACACAACTACTGTTACTTATTGAATTTGCCAATTCATCTGCTACCTGTTGACTTGTAGAATATAATTTCATTTTATTATATTATTATTAAGATACAACCACTGACACTTGTTTCTTGCTCAGTACACTATAACATAATATGCTGTACTATGTTATGTATTACATTTGAAAAAACAACTTACACAGTGGTACTTTTTACAGAGTCAACGAATGACTATAAAAAAAACGTAATGACCAAAATATGAAAATGAATGAAATAAGTAGATAACTAATATTTCTACAATTTTGTATCAGAAATACAAATTAATAAGATATTGAAATAATATGTGTTACACATTACCATATAATGATTATCATACACTTTTGTATAGTCAACATACATTTAACATGTCAATAGTGGCCCCACTAGTATGTATTAAAAAAACAAATAACATTACAACAAAGGGCAAAATATTAAAGGCGTATTAACACATATTGAACATAGATTTTAATAGCAAGTAGTAATTTATTATCTCTTAAATCAACCATCTTAAATTTACTATTTAAGTACATTTTGAAATTATTCATACTGTATATCAGCACTTATTATAACTTATTCATTGACATAAAAGACAGATATTATTAGAAATATCTTTATGTAACATTACACATTTCAACCAAAGATAGGTTACGTATACGTTAGGTGGTAGGATGTTCGTCCTCCGTCTGGCTCGCGACCACTATCATGTCAAAGACGGACCGCCAAATATCTAATGATGTGTTCCGGTTCGATGGCATGTATGTCAGATTTTCCCCTTTCCGTCAGTATGTCGGCAACGCATCTACAACATCTCTGGTGTTGTAGATGTCTATGGGCGAAGGTAACCACTTACCATCAGGTGGTCCTTCTGCTCGTTTGCCGTCCGTTATCAAATAAAAAAAAATAGAATTTTTACATTTTTTTTTCAAGTGCCTGCTTAAATTTTTAAAAACCAACACCTAGCTGCCTGCTTTAAACTTTATATAATTTGCAAGCATAATCTCTCATACTTTGTTCACCTTCATACGTATATATTTCGTGTCATAAATAACCGTTAAGAAAAACAGTTTATATTTATATGATGAGCTAACAAATTAAGATTTACTAGGTATTAACTCTAATAAAACTAAGCACAAATCTCAATACTTCGTTCACGAAAAGCTCATTACAAATAGTTACATAGATTTTAATGGGTTTCCAAAACTAATTTTTAATTTTAATACCCACTTACACTATTTTTTTTTAATGATTTATATTAGGCTTTGATATCCACGTTGTATTTTACAAGGATTTACTATATTCACTACGGACATGTGCCTGTACCTTTTGTAAACAGTAACATCCTTCATTGTTATTTTTTTTTAACATTACTTAGAACTCCTTACTTCTACGACTACACACACTTACAGGTGCAGGTATATCTAGTAACATAAATTATATACTTTCTTTAACATATATTTAATATATCTTTATTGTGACCATCAATTAATTGCGCATATATATATATATATATAGAGAAGAGAAGATATATATATATATATATATATATATATATATATATATATATATATATATACCCTCCATTTAATTCTTCTTTCTGCTAAAAGAATTAGGACGTCACATAAAACAAGTTCAGCACACATTAAATAAACAATTTATATAATTTGTTAATCTTAACTGTAAGAACAGAGTGATTTTTTTTCTTTCTCTCTCTCTCTCTCTAAACAACTTGACAATTTAACAAGTCAGTTGACCAACTATAAAATCAATTGATATTCCAACACGCCCCCTCAAAAAAATAATCTTTTAACACACAACACTTATAGCAATTTAAGCGATAGCAGTCTCTTCCTGGGAAATACATTTTACTGACCCAACATTCGTTGCAAGGACTAGGAAAACCCAGAAAACCTAATCAGGCCATGTGTTATTCAAACAATGATAATTCATTAATATACAGTTATTAGTATCACATTAAATTGAGTACAATCTTAATTTATAATCGAACATAACAGAAATAAGATTGTTATTATGCTAGTTACATAATTTAATCATAAATTTAACATAATCATTTTAAAACCAATTTACTTTTCATACATTGAAAACACAACTACTGTTACTTATTGAATTTGTCAATTCATCTGCTACCTGTTGACTTGTAGAATATAATTTCATGTTATTATATTATTATTAAGATACAACCACTGACACTTGTTTCTTACTCAGTACACTATAACATAATATCCTGTATTATGTTATATATTATATTTGAAAAAACAACTTACACAGTGGTACTTTTTACAGAGTCAACTAATGACAATAAAAAAAAACGTAATGACCAAAATATAAAAATTGGCATACATATAGTGTATATATAGAAGAGTAGATAACTAATATTTCTACAATTTTGTATCAGAAATACAAATGAATAAGATAAATTAATAAGATGTGTTACACGTTACCATATCATGTTTGTACACTTTTGTATACTCAACATACATTTAACATGTCAATAGTAGCCCCACTAGTATATATTAAAAATACAAATAACATTACAACAAAGGGCAAAATATTAAAGGCGTATTAACACATATTGAACATACATTCATTCATTCATATTGAACTTTTTCAAAACAAAACTTAAAGTATATTGTTTAAACAATATTTGATGTTTATAGAGATATTTTAATACCAAGTAGTAATTTATTATCTCTTAAATCAACCATCTTAAATTTACTATTTAAGTACATTTTGAAATTATTCATACTGTATATCAGCACTTATTATAACTTATTCATTGACATAATTAATTTCTAATAATATCTATCTTTTATGTAACATATTACACATTTCAACCAAAGAGTGGTAGGAGGTTCGTCCTCCGTCTGGCTCGCGACCACTATCATGTCAAAGACGGACCGCCAAATATCTAATGATGTGTTCCGGTTCGATGGCATGTATGCCAGATTTTCCCCTTTCCATCAGTATCCTAGGTCGGCAACGCATCTACAACATCTCTGGTGTTGTAGATGTCTATGGGCGAAGGTAACCACTTACCATCAGGTGGTCCTTCTGCTCGTTTGCCGTCCGTTATCAAATAAAAAAAAAATAGAATTTTTAATTTTTTTTTTCAAATGCCTGCTTAATTTTTTTAAAAACCAACACCTAACTGCCTGCTTTAAACTTTATATAATTTGCAAGCATAATCTCTCATACTTTGTTCACCTTCATACGTGTATATTTCGTGTCATAAATAACCGTTAAGAAAAACAGTTTATATTCATATGAGGTATTAACAAATTAAGATTTACAAGGTATTAACTATAATAAAACTAAGCATTAACGAAAAGCTATTTACAAAAAGTTACATAGATTTTAATGAGATTTATATTAGGCTTTGATATCCACGTTTTATTTTACAAGGTTTTATATATTTACTATATTCACTACGGACATATGCCTGTACCTTTTGTAAACAGTAACATTCTTCATTGTTACTTTTTTTTTAACATTACTTAAAACTCGACTTCTATGACTACATACACACTTGTTATAAATGAATGCATAATTCAATATCTTATATCATCTAGTATAATATAAATTATACTAATATATATTTAATATAAATATATATCTTTTATTGTGACCACCAATTAATTATATATATATTGAAATAATATATCAATTTAATATGAATAACATTATCAATTTAATAATGTAACAGTTATTGCATATTCCAATACATTCTTACTTTTCCCTCCATTTAATTTCATTAAAAGAATTAGGGACGTCACATAAAACAAGTTCAGCACACATTAAATAACAATTTATATAATTGTTAATTTAACTGTAAGAACAGTGGATTTTTTTTTAAGTCTAGCACTCTCTCATCTGTTAACTATTATCAGTATTCACTGCTTTGTAATTTAAAGTAGCAATGTTATTCGACTATACCAATTGAGTGATCTTACTCGTTAATGTCACGTTTCATTTTTACTTGGCTAGGGCACTCATACGTATCAGATTTAGACACATCTGATTTCGGGCAATTAGAGACGAGATTATGATACTGATTTCAACGTAAAGTCACTATCAGTTTTACAGCGAGAATTTATACTATTCTCTTCATTTTCCTTACCCAGATCTATGCGTCTGGATTTTAATAAAATCTCGTCAACTATAACGTCTCTGGCAATCAAAAGACTTGTCAGGACTCCAAACTGTTTGGTTCGTATCCCAAGAGTACACCCTTCCATGACTTTGTACCATACTTACATTGTATGACAAACGCAGTAGAACCAAATACTTTAAAATACTTAATTTCAAGCTTCCTACCATGCTTGATTTTATATGATGTATTATTAATACGTTTTCGGCTTTAAATTAAGCTAACAAGCTATAAAAATTAGCTATTTAAATGAACAACAGTTAACGCTGCTTTTCCACAAAATAAGTTACTTAATTTTACATAACCGAATAGATAAAAGTTTTTTTTTCTGTATTAATTCAGACTATTCATACAACATTTAATTTACACCTTTTAATACACATACACCATTTAACTGGGGCTTTAGGTACTGTTACGTGTTCTTCAATTCACATCTTTTTCAATAAAATAACTATTAGAATAGTAATAAGATAAATTAATACTTTTACACAATTACCACTACATTATCAAAAGATACCATATAAAATGACCATTTGTGTATTAATTAATTCTGCCTCAATTTTCCTACAAAATCTTTAAAAGTACTACTTTAGCAGTAAACATGATATTTATACTTTATTTCATATGCGAGTATGTACTACACATTAATGAATATACCGATCTTCAAACAGTACAAGGTAGTTATGATTATACATTGTAGAAGGAGTGATAGGCGTTTGTGTACCTATCTAAATACTCCACAGAACGAAGTTGTATAATGTAATTTTTATCTTTATTGGTTGAACGGCAGTCCACTTGTTTAATAATACAAGTTTGACATAAGCCTTTATTTCGTAATGCTGTATCAATTTCATTTATACCCACCAATTTATTTAATAATTTTATTTAATTAACAGACTTCAAATACAAAAGAGGAAGTTCTCAATTCGACTGTTTTTATTATGCACGTTAACGCATAAGTTATGAACCATGATGATGATTGATATATATATATTTTTTAACTTCACCTGTATCCCGCGTATAGCAGGGTAGGCAGAGAATGAAAGAGAAGAAATGAAAATACTAAATTTTTACATTTCTTGGTGTGAGAATCGAACCCACAACCTATCGCGTTTACAGTCTCACGCTTGTGCTTCTGCGCTACGACACGCGTTATTTTTTATTTACACGATAAATAATACCTGATGTAGTACCATTTGAACTAAGTTAATATCCGACGAGTAGCTTGAGTCATTTGTATAGTGGAACTTTTTAGTGAATTTTAACTCGTTCAATACATATTTTCGTTGAGATTTAAATTGTTTGTATGTCTTATCATAACTATACTGGATGCATTTTTAATTTTAGTGGTTTTTTTATAAACAGCTGGTGTTTCCTATGTGGTACTATTTAGTTAAGACCCGACTAGTAGTTTTTGATTCGTAGAATTTTTTTTTTTTTTGTTTGAAGGTTTCTTTAGTTTTTGTGAAATTTATTTTAAATTAAAACAAAAACAATTTGCTTAAATCGTTCATGTTATAATTGTAATTTTTATCACTATTACATACGTTGGAAACACGAGTGGTCGACATTCAATGAAGCCAAAACATTAATAATAATTCAATTCACACATACCTTGCATTAATAAATTACCACATTTATCTTATATGCCGATTGCCGTTTTGCTCGAACAGCGGTCAACCCAGCATGTTGCGTCCTCGATACAGAGAGTAGATTATAATCTATATATGGCACCTTAGGACTACAAGCAGCATCCTCCAAGATACCTCATATCGCCAGATGATAATAGAAAGTCTGCACTGAATTTACTTTGCACTGAATTTACTCTACGTTACATTCGCGAATACGTTACACTGAATCTACGCGATACTAGTGAATAAGTTACACTGAATTTACGTGATACTAGCAAATATGTTACACCGAATTTACGTGACACTGGGCCCCATAACCTGTAGGAGGTTAGGGTAAATAAAACGGTCATTCGGTCTTATAAATTAATTATATTTCACCGAAAATAAAGAGTACTCGAAGAGACTGCTTTTCGACTCGTAAGTTCTAACACGTAAAGAACACAGTACACAGTAGTCTCCTCTCTCCCCGTGCAGGGGGGCGCGTTTAAGCACGTTTAGCACGTTTGAGGTGTGCATTAAGATTGAGTCGGCTGTCCAGCGTGAGTCCCAGGTATGTTGCTTCAGATGTGGAGGGAGGGTCCGACCTCTCCCAAACATTACTATAGAACACAGTATCTCTCTTAGTCTTCTCTCTCCCCGTGCAGAGGGAGGGGAGTCGGCACCGGGGCGTGTTGCCTCATCGCCGAGGTTTTCTGTCTCGACATGACTTTTCTTAGTGCCATGTTTGCTTCGTTTTGTAAGTCATCCATTGATGGCTTGCGAAAGCGAGTACGACGTCGTCAACTGTGTTAGAACGTGACGTATGGGCTCTCACCACTCTCACCACCAGTAGATAACAGCGCCCATGTATCAACCTGTGTGTCCACCGCGGCGACGTGTTTAGGATCACTTGGTTCGGAGGGGGACCGGAAGATTCCTCCGAGGACGACGACGACGAAGAGCGTCGGGAAGAGCTGCGGGGCGTACGCGAACTATATGAGTGACGCGATTCCGCGTCCCTGCCCGCACTCTTCTTTTTTCCCGGACCGGGATCGAACCGGCTCCGAGACACCTGTCAAAGACTCCTGGTTGAATTCATTCAGCGCTTCGGGAAATTTTCTTGTCAGGAACTCTATCAAAGCCTCGATTTTCATCTTGGCTATGAAAGGGGAAATCGTATGCCCCCTCGCCACACGGCGAGATGTGTGTGCCTAATGACTATGTATTCACGTGTAGGTGGGCCTGAGCTTTACACTGAACACTCACACTACACTAAACACAACGTAGAGCCGCTCGCGAAACAACTTTGCCGCTGTCCCTTGCGGTCCTCTTCGCTCTTCAGTGTAGCTTCGTCTTCAGTTCTTCCCTTGCTTGTAGCCAAGCTCACTTGTCGGTTGCACTCCACTCGCTAATTAATACACCTTGTCGATGCAGAGAATCGGATAGAAAAGCGTGAAGTTAAGTAAGTTCTTTATTAAATTTGAAAGATCTCTATACAGACAGACTGTCTTTGATCTTTATACGACTGAAAACTGTCATGTTCGCACACTTGGCTATATTTTGTATATAACAATAGATTTACTGTTATTTATATGCCCGTTGTAGTGTATGAAAAGGGGGAGAACGGATCTAACATCTTTCCGGCCCCAATTGTCAACCTCACCTGCACGCACTAGTGGTTCGTATCAATAACTAGTGGCGACAGTCTTTAGGCTGTCGTGGTACCCCCTGCTAGATAACTGACGAGGCATTGGCGACCGAGCAATAGCGGTATAACCACACACCCACCTGGGAAACCAGGTGGAAAAGGCTACAGCGGCCTTGGGGTATAAATAATCCTTAAAATGTCTGGTGCAGAAGGTAAGGGAAAACATTTAATGTTGAAAATAAGATCAAAGTTGAAAGCGGTCAGGACACCTCAAAAGCAAAGGAAGTTAGAGGTAAAAAACATTTCAAAGTTTCTTAACGCAGTAGAGAGCAGATGGGCGACGTAGGCAAGTACAAAGCATAAAAGCGAATCTCCCGAAAAACTGTGGAGTCGAGCTAAGGACCTTATCATAACAGGAATCTCCGAATCAAATCCACTACCAAAACCTCGAAAACGACAACATTGGATGTCTGATGCCAGTTTCAAATTGATAGAGACGTGACATATAAGCAAAGGATGCGTATGTCGCAAAGGCTCGTATTTAAACGGAGAGTAGGCGAGACTATAATGCTTATTTCTGTAATATATGCGATGAAATTGAGACTCATGCTGAGAAATACGAATCCAGAGACCTTTACCGTAAAGTCCGCTTATTACAAAATCACTACCCTTTAAAACCTGGGCGACCGAAAACAGTAGCGGACAAGTGGTTACTGACATAAGTCAAATCTCGATCGTCAATCTCGTGTGGAAAACATATTGTCAGTCGTTATTCTTAGACCTACAATCGACGAATATTTCCTCTACTGACCCTAGATGCGAAACAGAACCCAGTATATTGAGATCTGAGGTTAACGCAACCATAAAGCGACTGAAAAATGGGAAAGCTACAGGCAGAGATTTAATCCCGATCGTAACGATAAAAGCCCTAGGTGAATATGGTGTACAACATTTGTAATAGAATATGGCAAACAAAAACATGGCCAAATAATTGGAAACATACAATTTTTAAACCTTTACACAAAAGCGGTTCTACGAGGATATGTAGTAACTACCGTCTAATTGCTTTTACATCACATGCAAGTAAAATTATGTTACATATTCTCAACGAAAGACTGAAAGTATATCTGTCCAAAGAAATCGCAACAAAGCAGGCCGGGTTTGTGAAAGGAAAGGGCACAATAGAACAGATCTTCATTGTGCGTCAAATAATTGAAAAAGCGCGAGAGTTCAACAAGCCAACTTACATATGTTTCATCGACTTCTCCAAGGCATTCGACTCTGTAAAATGGCCAGTATTGTGGGATATACTCTTACAGATGGGTACACCTAAACAACTAGTACACCTTATACGACAGCTTTATGAACAAGGCACAGCGTCAGTAAGAGCAGACGAGATCATATCAAACAATTTTCATCCTAGTGTAGGTGTTCGTCAGGGATGTATAGTGTCCCCACTGCTCTTTAACATTTACACAGAGCTTATTATGCGCATTACTCTGGAGAATTGTAATGACGGCATCACGATTGGTGGTACAATATCCAACCTGCGCTACGCAGATGACACGACACTATTTGCATCTAGTGCTGGCCTTATAGAACAACTACTTCACAAAATGGAACGTGTGAGCCTGGAGTTTGGATTAAGGATCAACCGCAGTAAAACCAAAATAATGATCATAGACCGTGCAAACAACAACTCGCCAAAAATATCACAAATTGGAACTGCGAAGTGGTATCGTCCTATGTATACCTAGGAGCCTTAATCTGTAACGGTGGAGGATGCGTAGACGATGTGAAGCGATGTATGGCAATTACGAGAACTGCTATGGAGAGGATGAGAAAAATATAGAAGAATTTCAATGTTACAAAAGCCACTCCGGCTGGTACGAACACTCGTTTTCCCCATATTTCTACATGCCGCAGAAACTTGGACATTGCGGGATATCGAAAAGAAAAAGATAGACGCTTTGGAAATGTGGTGCTGGCGAAGGATGCTTCGAGTCTCATGGACGGAATTGCGTACCAATACTTCCATATTAAATGAGCTTGGCATAAAACAACGTTTATCAAGTATAGCGCAGACTCGCATACTTAAGTTGTTTGGTCACATCTCGAGACAAAACCATGACTCGATTGATCGTCTTGTTTTCCAAGGCAAAGTAGGAGGCACTAGACCACGCGGAAGGTTCCCAATGCGGTGGACTGACCAGATTAAGTCGCTAGTGGGCAGACCAATATAAGAGTGTACCAGAATGGCGTCAAATAGGGAGAAATGGCGCAAAATCGTACGGAGAGCTGTACCTGTCCCCTCGGTTGTGTATATTCATAAATATATTTATGAGGGTTTTTATTTTTATTTTTTATTTATTTATTAAGGTCAACCAGCAGTTTCACAATTTGGTACATGTAAAAAAGATACATTTTTGAACTTAATCTGTAAAATTATTGTAAAACTATTTTAAGGTTAACACCACTTGCAAAGTTATAAAAATATAATTAAAATTAATTTTTAGTTTGCCGTTAGACATTGTAGGCACTTTTCTTTAAACACATTTATATAATCGCAAAAGATATCAGTTGAGCCACTGCATCGATTTAATAGTTTGGTTATACGTGGTATTGCTGAGTTAGCCCCAAGTACGGTCCTGCGTAAAGGAATATGCAACGGTTTGATAACTCCACGTGGGAGGCGAGGCGGAACATAAAAATTGAACATCTGCAGAAGTTGTGGACAGTCAATGTCGTCATTGAAGATTTTATAAAGAAATAGTAAATCAAGGACATCTCTTCTAGTATCAAGTGAGACAATTTTGAAATGACGTAATTTGCTGACATATGTATCTAGCGTGCTTGCCGTACCCGTCGAATATGCAAGATGCCATGTAAAGCGCTTTTGCAGACGTTCAATTCTAAGAGAATGAGTAGAGTAATGTGGTCGCCAAACAACACTCCCATACTCTAATATACTTCTCACCATACTATAATATAGTAATATTTTTGTTGGTGGCCTAAACACCCTTCTTGTGGTACGAATAATGAAACCCAAAACCTTCGAAGCCCTTTTTATAATTTTATCTATATGGGGTAGGAAAGTAAGCCTTGCGTCTAGAGTTACGCCCAAATCGTCAATGGTACTTACTTCTTGTAATTTTATGCTATTGACATAATATGCAGATTGGATTAGATTATTTTTTCTTGTAAATTTTATATGTTTGCATTTATTTATATTTAATTCCATCTGGTT
>JAKGSA010002219.1:0-22192 GCA_033558755.1 Philaethria dido
CTATACTATTTACTCACGTGTGTGGGTGGACTCGAGCTGGACACTACACTACACTTCACTACACTAAACCAACGGAGACTGCCGCTCACGACACAACACAACGTTGCCGCTGTCCGGTGCGGTCCTCTTCGTTCTTCAATGTAGTGCTTCTTTCTTCTCTTCGTTCTTCAATAGCGTTTATGCCCAGTTCTCGGATCGGTTCGGTAATTGCTGGTTTTGACACACTTTGGGTGCGTATCGGATGACGGATAGCTTGGCCGCGTAGACATAAGACGTCCGTACGGTTCGGCGATCGAAATCGGAATCCGTCCGAATACTACCGGCAAATGTGCCTCTTTTTATTCCTCCCTACGTGCGCGCGATAGCCAATGCCTGAGCGAGATGCATCCGTCTCGTTGTTGTCGTCGTTGTCGTTCGGTCGTCGTCGTTGTTCGATCGCCGTCGTTGCAACTCGCTCGCGTTCGTAATCAAGCATTGGCTATAGCAAGCCTTTATTGTACGTAGGGAGGTGATAATACACTATTTTAATTATTAAGACTATACAATTTTAATTATACTAATTACTAACTATACTAACAATTAACTATTATTAACACTATTGTCCGTCCGTCGTCCGCTACATTGTTGTTTTATTTTCCAAATTTAATATTTTATTTCTTATGTATATTTATTTTGCTTGAATGCAAACTTTTTTAAATATTTTGGAGAAAACACTGAGTCGCTTCAGGAAGTTTGGATCACGACTCCATTGCCTCATATCATATAACTCATTTAACTTATTTCTACTACGGTATATGCCTACAGTTACCCAGTCACTAAATTTTATTTTAACATTTTTATGTAGAGTTTTTTTGATTTAAAGGTCGTGTCAAATTCATTCAAAATTACGGTAAATTAATTTTTGTAACACGTATTCGTATTTTCTACACTAGTTCCCATTTTTGATATTTTTCTTTCAACATTATCTCTAAATGTATTTAATTTACTGGTAGTGATCGGTCTAAATGTATTTTTTCGCGTATGAGTAACTTGATGAGCAAACACTAAAAACTTTAGTCCACAATGGTCAGAACTTAAATTATTTATTATCAGTTGATAGTCAACGTCGCAGTGACAGAAGACGTTATCTATACAATATATTAACGTCTGTAAGCTGTCTTACTTTTCAGCGTAAGAATCGGAGCTCAGTCTACTCACAAGGGAATACAAATGGGTGCCCATTCAAGTTTGAATTCAAATTTATTCCTAAAAATACCTCTGAGTCAGAAAAAGATATATTTACATCATTGAGGCTCAAGTTAAGCTTATGTCTCCTGACACTGGGCATAATAAATTCTAAATATTAAAAAAATAAAGAGCAGAGTGGGGGCTGCGCTGTCACATTGGACAAATGCGAACGAAACCCGAGTCCTCAAACGTAGCTTGCCATCCTACTGCACGGTCTATCAGGCGGAACTGCTGACCATAAGCAAGTCGACGGATCTGGCTCTCAGGAGCAAAGCGAGCTCATGCGGGGTATATAGCGACTCTACGGCTGCACTCCAGATGGTCATCATCCCCAATTGCCTCCATCTACTAGCTAGTCACTAGTCAACGTCAAGGAACTGCACCTGTTCTGGATTAAAACGCACGCCGGGATGGCAGGCTATGACAGGGTGGACCGACTGGCAGAGGAGGAAATTTTTAATTTCAGTAACCACCAAGTAGCTAATATGTTCAACCGAGAAAAAGCAATTCACGGTGACTCTTTAATAATTTTGAAAAAGTGTTACAAATTTAAAGAACGTAAAGATATTGTGAGCATTTCTGTTGAGCAGACTATTGAAATGGCCTGTGCAGAGCTTAATCATTTCATTGTTGTAAGTGTATACAGACCTCCCACTGGGTTATATGAACACTTTGAAACTATTTTAGACCAAACACTTGATAAAATATCTGGATCTAAGAAATTCATAGTAGTATGTGGTGACTTTAAAATTAATTTACTAGATAATTCCACCACTTGCACTAGATTCAGGACTTTACTAAATTCATATAACCTGGCTAATTTTTTTCTAGAGCCAACAAGAATTACTAATTGTACAGCAACTTGCATTGATAATATTTTTACAAATGCTGTACCAAAAAATAAATCTAATGTTAATATGTTGAGGTCTGATCATTGCGGACAGTTGGCTTCCTTTTTCTTTACTGAAAATAAAATTAATAAAAGTCAAAAAATTGTATGTGTGCCGATGATAACTGGCCGTGTAGAAAAATTTGGAAGTAATATAATGGCAAAACTTAAATATTTAAAGTATAATAATGACCCAAATATTTTATATGCTATTTTTTTCAGTATGATTAAAAACGAATTTAATGCTGTATTTACTTCCAAAACAGTAAATTTCAGTTTAATGATTAGGTGACTGATGGGATTCATAAGAGTAGACAAAGGTTATATGACCTTTATAGTGAAAAAGCATATAACCACAAAGAATCTTTTAAAAATTATTTTAGGAATTACTCTAAATTGCTTAAAAAAGTATGTTCCATGGCAAAATCTTTACATACTAAAAACAAAATTAAAGATTCTTCTGATAATCTTCTGACAACTGTGAATTTAAATTAAAAATTGACAACGGTACAACCAGCTCTGATCAAGAAGTAGCGTGTGCATTTGAAAAATTCTTCGTTGATATTCCAGTTTCAACAACCAAAACACTTATATCTTCCGCAACTGTCGCTGAATCATTGCTATAGGAGATATGTAATGTAGATTTTAAATTTAAATTTTTAATTCAATTAGCTCAAGAGACATTGTAAATACATTTAACTCCCTAAACATCAAGAAAATAACAGATCTATGGGGTATTTCTGTGAAGCTGATCAGTTATATAATAGACGCTGTTGCTCCTTACCTTGCGAATATATTTAATAATTGTATAGATTGTGGTGTGTTTCCTGACCTGACGAAATTAAGAAAAGTCATACCGATATTTGAATCGGGTAGTACATCAGATCTCAATAACTTTAGACCAGTATCTGTACTACCCTCACTTAGTAAAGTTTTTCAAAATATTTGAATAAAATATTCTACATAATCTTATGCATGATAAACAGTATGGCTTAACTAAAGGTTCATTTGATTGCGTTCAGCAAACTAACGTATTTGACGATGTAAACAATGCTCTCTCGAAAATAGTACATTGGTTCAGTGCTAATAATTTACTATTGAATGGCAAAAAAACTAAATTTATAATATTTAGAACGCCAAATACAAAAACTGTTAAAGCCAATGTATTGTTGAATGGTGAAGCCGTAGATCCTGTTGATTCTGCGGTATTTCTTGGTATCACCATTGACTCTAAGTTACAGTGGGGACCTCATATTGATGGATGGGCGAATAGACTTAGTTCAGCAGCTTTCGCGGTTAAAAAAATTAGATTATTAACTGACGTGGAAACGGCACGTCTTCTTTATTTTATCTTATATATAACTCCATAATTGTCTTGCAGAAGCGAGCTATTCGCTGAATCTATAACTTAGGCCCTAAAGATTCCTTAAGACAAAAATTTAAGGTAATTAATATTTTGACAGTTGCCTCTCTCATCTTTGAAAATGTAATGTTTGTTAAGAAAATATTAGTAGTTTTACAAGAATTGGCGATGTACACAATATAAATACAAGGAATAGGTTTAAACTTGCAGCGCCTGTACCTTGATTGCACCGAGTCCGCAATTCTTTTATGGTATAGTGTGTATGCTTTTACAATAGGATCCCAAAATAAGGCCGAGAATTTTCCATTTTACAATTTAAAAATAATTTTGAAAAGACGTTTGTTTCTTAACGGTTACTACCTAATTAGTGATCTTATAAATGATAACACGCCTTGGAAATGAAATGCTCGCTCCAGTCTATTTCAAAGGTACCATTGTCAGTAATAAATATTTGTAAAGTATTGAATTATGAGAAAAAAAAATCCCTCTGAGTGTTTTGCGCCGGTTCTTCTCAGGTCTGAGGCATTAAATTTAGTGAACCGGTGGTAAATTATTTGACGTTCAAAAAATGAAGCTTGTAACTTCTTATTTTGAATAAAATTATTTCACTTTGACTTTGACTTTGACATTTACTATTTTCTGTAATAACGCCATTTCCTATGCGTGTCATTATTTTTTATTTCATTTTCCCAATCCTTAAGTATTAAGACACTAATCAATTTTCTTCAATTCAAAACTAAAATTTATTTTGTTAATTAGTTAAGTTTTTTTTAATTATGGTACTTTGCATTCACAATTTCCTCCAATACAATATGCACCAGCATGATTCGGACATATCTTATCGCATGGATCTTGACACTCACGATACGTGATGCACGAATGGTATGTAATTCCAGACCTCCCGCCAACACTTTGCACTGCAAAATATAAAGAAATGTTTAAAATATTTGTAATAATGCATTTTTAAATGACCAAGCCTCACGTGTCCGTGAGGTGCATTCATGGTAATTCTACTTTTTCCATCTTATTACAATTTTTAGGAGATTAAGACAGACATTTGGAGATTGCTTAACCAGATGGATAGGGAAACAAAAAAAAATAGTTTATGTATTAAAAAATTACTACTAGGTACTCTTTGTTTTCATGAAAATTAAAACAAGAATTTAAACAGAAGGACTGAATACGTAAGAAAGAAGGAATCTCACCCTGAGTTGGACACGCCAAGGTTGCAACTATTAAGGATACCACCATCATAATAAGTACAAACTTCATGCTTGCTTTCGTAGTCGTTGTCTTTAAATTGTAACTGTTCCAAAGTTTAAGCTTCTTATATACTTTGATTTTTGTTATCGTAGAACCAATGTCCATGAAAATGATTAATATTCTTATCGTTAATTAATTGGCAATAGTTAAAAGTATCAAACACTTGTTTATTCGAATTTGGATTCGTCAGAAATACGTTGTAATGAACCATCTAGACTCAAATTGTATTTGAGAGTATGCAAATATGTACACTTTTAAATTATTTTCGAGATTTAATGGACAAAGTTGCAGCATGGGGTTTCAATATCTCACAACAATTCCCCTTGATACGTAAAAAAAATGAAAAAAATATTAATATCACTGGGCTTCCTGCCAGGAAGCACAACAAATATATACTCATAAAACAAGATACATTTACGTACATTTACTATACAATGTATATCTATATCTATATGTATAATAACAGAGCAGAAAAGTCAATTCTGTACATGAAAAATTTTTGAAAAATATCAATTGGGTACGTTAATATATCGTTAATAGAAGCGAAAAAACCAATCAGTAGAATTTTTGTCTGTCTGTCTGTCTTACTGTATATTTGAACGCGCATCACGCAAAAACTACTAGACAGAAATTAATGAATTTTGGCATGGTAATAGCTTACAGTCTGGAAGTACATATAGAATAGTTTTTATCCCGATATTCGAAGTAGTTTTCATGGAAACATTGAAAAACCTACATAGACAAATTACTTTATATGCCGATAAGTACTGGACAGAAATGAATAATTTTTGAATAGTAATAGTTTAGAACCTGGAGCAACTTATAGGATTCTTTCAAATTAATAGTCGATATAATTTTCTTAGGAAAAATAAAAAAAATACACCGTCAAATTACGTCAATTACTCGCATAATTTTCTTTCTAATTTCACAAAGTAATGTAATTATTAGGAATAAAAATATTAAAATAACTAAAAAAGAGAACCAGAGATATATCTCTGTATAACGTTTATTTCATAAGAATCCTATAATCTATAAAGTATGAATACATAACAAATAATATTATATTTTTATTTTCAATATATTCATGATTATTTAAGTGAAATTATTACTATAGTGTAATAAAAATGAAAATGAAATGAAGGTAAGCAATATGAGAAAATAAAATGAAGGTAATTTGAAACTGTTGACACTTTTTGATATTTTGACAGAATACATTTTGTTAAGAAATTCTTTTATAAAAATAAATACTAATTATAAAAACTTTATACTGTGTTATATTTATTTATTACACATTTAAAGGAGTGTATTCATAAAGTAAGACACAACATGACAAAGGTATGTGCCATCTGAGCGCTGGGAGGAGCGAGCACGTCTCAGACCGGAATGGCGACACACCGTTCGCAAAAATGTGGACGAGTTTGAACAAAACCGTCTAGAAAATCTCGACGCCAAGCGCCAATTACGGAAGACTAAATCTAAGCTCTTCTACACGTACACGTATAACAGTGCTGGCCAGCTTTACTGCGCCTTGTAAGCGGATCTTCAAGGCGAAAATAGGATTCGCAAGCCACATTAGAGCTCACCATAACACCAACAAAATTACGTGAAAAATGAAAGTGGGATACGCATGGAGTCGCCATCGCCGAAAACGGCGTGGATATTATTATTAAATTCTACTACGTTTATAATATGGAAGATAGAAGCTCAATAGCTTATTTAGACGATATTTGGTACTCAGTACATAACAATAAGTGAATAATCTCATGTTTAACGCGAAGGAAGTCGCGGGCACCGCTAGTATGTAATAGATTTTAATGTCTGTTAGTAAGGAACTGTTGAAACCTATTTTGCTTGTTATCAAAGTATAACTTATAAAATTAGAGTGAAAATAATTGACAAAGATTAATTGGACAAACGTGAAACTTAACAAATTGGCTGCATCAATGATTGTTTAATATAAAAAGGCAAGATATTTACTTAAGGTAACCATTTTTCCAGGAACCGTCCTCAAACATGAAGTATATTGCATTATTACTACTAATAGTGTTGGCAATGTCTAGTTACGGACTATGTGATCGTCGTGAGTAGAATTTTTGTATTTCTTCATTTTTTTTAACTTCACGCTGTAACCCGCTTATAGCACGGTAGGCAGAGGGAACTAAATTTTTTGACCTGTCGTGGCCCAGAGGCATAAGTGTGCGACTGTAAACGCAACAGGTTGTGGGTTCGATTCCCACTCCAGAAAATGTAAAATTTAGTATTTTCATTTCTTGGGTTTGGTAACAAGGCAAAGCGCGGCGTTGAGTTCCGCCACTCAACACGCAATGCCTCAATCCGGCGGAAAGTAGGGAACGGAATTGTTGACAGAGAATGGAGTGTCTTAACACTAGGTTCTCTGGTTCTCTTTACCTACCCCGCTATATGCGGGATACAGTGAGAAGTTGAAAAAAAAAAACTTACTCTTTTTTTTCGTTTATCATTAAGTTTCTTCTGCGTGTAGAATGATACAGTAGTTCTCGCAGTTTTCTACTTTCATTGTCTATTTGTCGTATGAGATGACACAACCTAATACCGCGCTTACTGGTTAAGCGAAAGGAATGATAATTCAAGTATAATCATTCCAATACGTGATTAGATAATCGTATAATAGTAATAAGCTTGAACCCTTAAAAATTATAAAAATCATAATAAAAGAAATAAATTATAATTAAAAAAAGCTCAAAAAAACAAGCTTTGATCTTTTGTGGCATATCACTGTGTTTTCACTTTCTCCTTCTCCTACTTTCTCCTTTAGAAATTTTTTATTAATTATTTATATAAGTGTTTTCTTTTATGACAGAATGTCACTACGCTAAAGATTGTGATGACTATTGCTCGAACTTATGCAATGCAAATTACCGCCACTATTCGCTTTGCTATCGAGATGTATGCTACTGTGGAGTTTAGGAATACGAATACATGGAAAGCAAGCAATTTCTTGCATATTTAATCGTAATAAAGAAAAAAATAAATGAATTAAAGCAAAAAAATGTTGTAATTTTAATTTTATTGCCGTTCCATTTGCAGCATTTTTGGTAGGTGGACACCTCGGTTCACCTTTGAGAACACAGTATCAATGATATTAGAGAAA
Organism: Philaethria dido; assembly: GCA_033558755.1. Classification (NCBI taxonomy): domain Eukaryota; kingdom Metazoa; phylum Arthropoda; class Insecta; order Lepidoptera; family Nymphalidae; genus Philaethria; species Philaethria dido. The sequence continues at coordinate 7,873 of JAKGSA010002219.1, forward strand.
GGTCACGTAATAAGTATGAGGACCTCTCGCAGGGTATATATGATTGTGAACAAGGTTAAAGACATATGCAATAAATCGGTAATCATTATTATGGCTATTTCTTTTTTGCCTGCTCGTGTTCTGAAGGTCAAAATCTTAAGCTAAAAATTTATTAATTTATTGAAATATAAAAACAATGTATTATTGATAAGGAAAGTTCATGTATGTAGAAGAAAAAAATGGTCTTCCATCTTATTTTTATTTTTGTATCTTACTACCGATCATTAAAATTAATATGAATATTATTCTTGAAATATGACTATTTAAATATTGCTATTAATATATTATATAAAATATTATTGGGACCTTGAAATGCTCTCGCTGTTTTTTGAAAGATGGTGTTGTGGTACTTTGGAATTTCTCGTACGGTAACGAATCACCAAAGTAGTGCTGTATGTAACCTCAAATTATAGTAGAATAGAGTTTACCACAGTAAGTCAACTACATATCATTTGTTTTTGTGAAATGTGTACTTTCTTTGTGCCAAATAAAAGCAAGCTTTTGTGGAAATTTTATTGCACTGCCTTTATTCAGAAAAATTCAGTAGCAGAAGCTTTAAACATGGTAAATTCAAGAGACATATGGTGACAATGTTTTGACGAATAATGCAGAGACTGCCTGAAGTGCTTCAGAAGTAATGCATCTTTGACCTTTGAAGACAAAGACGCTGCCTGAGCAATCGACAAAATTTGAAGACAAAGAATCAGCTACTGCTTGAAGAAGATCCAGCGTCAGACGTTAGTAGAGGCTGGGAACGTTACAAGTAGATGCGTGTCAACAGTTTTAAAACGTTTAAAAGCGTTAGGAATGATCCAAAGGCGACATTGTGTGCCATATGAGTTGAAGCCGAGAGTATGATGTAGAGCGACGTTTTCTTATGTGTGAATTGTTGCTTCAACGACAAGAGAAAAGGCTTTCGCAATGTCACTGGGGATGAAAACTGATCTTCACTACAACAATCCAAAGCGAAAATCGGGGTATGCCTGGTCACGCATCAATATCGTCGCTCAAACCAAATATCCGGCGGTTCTAAGCTTCTCTTTCTCTGCATTTGGTGGACTAAAGGGGCGTAATTAATTGGCGTGAGCCGCTTAAACCTAATGAACTATCACGGAGCCATCGACTCAGTTGATGTTTGAGTCGCGCCCCGAAAGAAAAGCGGCCACCATACGAGCAGAGACACGACAAAGTGATTCTATTACATGATAATGTTCGGCCACATGTGGCAAAACCAGTCAAAACTTTTACCTGAAAAACACTTCAATGGAAGTCTCTTACCCCGCACCCGCTGTATTCACCCGGCATAGCCCTCCGATTACCACTTGTTTCGGTCGATGGTGCGCGGTTTAAACGAGCAGCGCTTCCATTCTTTTTTGAAGAAGCCGAAATGGCTTGATTCCATGGATTGCCTCGAAGATGAGTCATTTTTCCGACGGGGATTCAATTTCTACCAGAGAGAGGAGTAGTGAGTCTCTAATGATGGACAATAGTTTGAGTAAACTGTCCATCATTAGAGACCACTAATACATATATATTCTTTTAGCTTCTTCCTCTCTATAGCTTTTGTTTTATGAATTAAATTACATCCACGGGCTCACACTCTGCCCGTGCCTTTTGTTTCTTCTTTTTTTTTATTTATATATGTGCAGCATACTTAAATAGAACTACCTAATTGTATCTTAAAACTATAGTGAGAGATCCTAACCGATTGATATTTTTTTTGTTTTTTTTTTTAGTCGATTGTTAAGTGTAAATTTATGACCAGCTTGAAGGACACAGTTATCAAGTGTTTTCATATAATGTTAAGCTTGCTGATCACGCCCCCATGACGGCGTCATCACGTTTGGCGATGGCGTGTCTGAGGCAGTGCTCAGCGATTGCCTTCCCCGAAGCCCCCATCGCTCGACTGATGAAGTTTCTTCTCTATAGCTAGAGAACCTAGTGTGAAGACACTCCGCTCTCTTTTAACATTTCTGTTCCCCACTTTCCGCCGTTTAAGTATTACCAACATTCTAAGTACATTACCACATGAACAATTTTTCTATTCAGTGCTAAAACGACCAAGCTACTCACTCATTAGTACTGATTCTAGACTAGATTCTATTTTTTTAATGTGTCTGTTATCCTTACAACTTTTAACTAGATGAATTAACAATGATGAAGATTGACGATTTTTTCTTTTATATAAAATATAAAGATTCTCAGACATTTTCTGGGATCCAATTGTAAAAACATAAATAAAAAAATTGCACGACGCAATTGAATTACAGACGAGGCAAGTTTAAGCCTATCTTTTCTATTAATATCGTGTACATCGCCAATTTTAGAAAATTTTTAATATTTTTCTTAACATCACAATTTCAAAGATGTATTGAGAGACAACAGTCAAAATATTCATTTCTTTTAATTTTTGTCTTAAGGAATCTTTGGGGCCTAAATTGTAGATGCACGAATAGCTTCCGCTTCTGCAAGACAAATATATAATTAATAGCGGCTGCATTACCCCAAAGTATAATGCCATGTATTATGTCCAAAGGCATTAAAAAAGTATAAAATTAGCTTGGAAGCAGAACAAGCCACACTTCAGTGAATAAGCTTTTTTAATCGCGAAAGCTGCTGAGCGCCAAGTCTATTCGTCAATCCAGCAGTATGAGTAATATTCCACTGTAGTTTTTAGTCTAAGTGATGATACTAAGAAACATTTTAGAATCAACTGGATCCTCGATTTCACCATTCAACAGTACAAGTACGGACTTGCTAAAGTCAAGTTTTTGTATGTACACTGTTGGGGCTCTAAAACCAATGTACTATTTTCGTAAGAGCATTGTTTACACCAATGAGGGTTCCATTTCTTTTCAGGAAATGATTATATTTAAATTATTATAAATTAACTATTCTGATAAAATAAAGTACTATATTAATTTACGCCACTTTTAACTCCAAAATTTCGTTCCCTGAAGTCAGCCTCTGATAACCTTATATGTGAGATAAAGTTTCGTCATCATACAAGACTTAACAAAAATTATAGTACTCGCTAATAAATGGGCATTGAAATGGCTGTCTTAGAATTGCTGTTCACCATGATAGATCATCGTCTTGTCTCGTCACACCTTGGGAATGAAATGCTCGCTCCAGTCTGTTTCCTGTGCGTATCATTGCCATTAATAAAGAATTATAAACCATTGTCGAATAAAAAAAAACCGCTGAGTTTTTTTTGCGCCGTTCTCTTCCTTCGTGGTCTGAGGCATTAAATTTAGTGAACCGGTGGTAAATTATTTGACGTTAAAAAATGAAGCTTGTAACTTCTTTTATTTTCAATAAAATTGTTTGATCTCTTTGACTTTTTGACTTTGCCTTACACTGTAACCTTATAATGTATGGTTATAATAACGTAAACTCCACATGGCAAAAGCTGTATGAAAAATCATACAGACAGATTTTGAGACCAAAAGGTCTCAAATTCTTTGCTGGAAACGGTTTGTAGCAAGCGAATGGTAGGGACATTTTATGTAAAATAACAAACACATTTTGTTACGTTTTCCTTTATTACAGGTAATTAATATACAAAGGAATTGCTGCTCACTTTTTATGTGATACAAATTAGTTGTGGTGCACAATAGCAAATATTATTAAGGCAAAGATTGACTTCTACGGGATTGGGACTGCAGTCACTAGAACACGGAAGTACACAATCTTGACCTATGGTACAAGCTGTAATAAAAAAAAATACTTATAATAAACAAATCTCTAATGGTGTAGAAATCCGGTTTCATTCGTCAAATTCGAATTCAGCGCCGTACAAATAGTCGATTGACGAATAGAACCGTAGATACCAAACGAGGCAACGGTTTTGTGGACGAAGTGCTGTTCTTCTCGACGCAGTGGCTGCACACAAAACTATACAAAAAATTAAAATCGACAATTTAGTCACCCAAATTTTGACTAGCCACGATGGGTTCTCCGAATACTCGAACCGTTTCAAGTGCAAGGAGGACCCATACGTCCTCCGTGCGAGCCAGGTCCACCCCAAACAGTGAATCACGTACTGACTGCCCCCTACACGAATATGAAGTAATAGTATCAATGGGGTCGGGACTTTTTGTGTGTGGTGTGTGCTGTAATAAAAGTTCAATTAATTTCAATTATAATATTAATTGAACTTTATTAAAATTCTACTGAATTTTAACATGGTATTTTTGCGTATTTTAAATAAAAACACATTAAAAACGCAAATAACAAATTGAGTAACAATAGGGAAGACTTATTCTGAAACAGATTTCTTCCAGCCAACCTGTGAAATGAGTGAAAATACATTTAGCGGACAACCAGCGTAATATTACATAAAATAAAGGTAAAAATATAAGCATAAAGTAAATTATAATATGCAGTAACACTTACATATCCATAGGGTATCCATACACATACATACCTACATACATATATCCATACATACTCTCTTACATATTTTATTGCAGGCTTTATTAGGTAAAATTTTGAACTGTATCTGATTCAAAATTTTGCCTTGCCTTAAATGTGTGTTGTAAATTATATTGCGTATTTTTACGTATATTTACTCATTTAAGCATGAGTTAAATGAATTTGGAATTTTAAACTGAGTAATTATTTAAATGTTTTATTAATAAAAAAGCATATTTTATATTTATTGCTGTGTTAAAAATTACTCAAGTACAAGTTTTAATTAAAAAAATTTAAATGTTATAATGTGTTAACAAAGTCTCTGATTATGTCAGAGGACTCTGCATTTAGTAAAAATGGTGTAGAAAGTAAAAAGTGCAGTGACATATAGAATTACTATTTATTATTATAATTAACCGTTCAGTATAATTTTGATTAAAACTAAAGTGCACATTGAAATAAAGTACACTATTATGACAACAAAATTTTGTGATATTTCAGAAACTATTTTCTTAATTTCATGAGCTATTTTTATTTAAAACATATTTCATACCGGCCGCCAATTAAAAAACAAAGGACTCACATTGTTACATAATTCGTATGTTTTTTCTCTTATGCTATGCTGTCTGTGACATTGTAAATGTACAAAAAAAATATAAAGGGTCATGACGCCTCTTGGCGCAGGCACGCGACTGTAAACGCCATAGATTGTGTTCGAGGCACCACCCCGGTGGAAAATAAAATTTCAAACAATATTTAGTATTTTCATTTCCTCTGGGTTAAGTAACAACAACAAAAAGCAAGGGCGTTGAATTCCACCACTAGAACGCAATGCCTCAATCCGGCAGAAAGTGGTGAACGGAATTGTTGTTATAATATAGCAGGTATATATACATCACCGAATTAATTACAATGTATATATTAGGTGATGGATAAGAAAACGAAAATATTAATGTACCACGGTAATCACATAGTCCGTAATCCTGGACATTGCCAGTACTATTACCGTTAAAGAATGCGCAATATAATTCATGTTTGATGATGTCTCTTAGGAAAGTTGTTTGTTCTAAGAAGGATTGCGCCTTTTTATAGTACAAAATGTTTGGCGCAACCAATTCGTTAATTTCCACGATTGTGTAATTAATCGTTACTAATTAAATTGACACTGTTTTCACTCTAGTTTGATGATTTATAGTGCGATAACAAAATTTGTTTCTAGTAAATTAGTTTTGGTCTATTAACAAGTGGTAATTATACGAAAACAGTTCCATAGGAATAGGTACGAAAAATGTAATAGGTGATGTAAATAAAATATTAATGTATGCATCTTTATATATTTTCTGTCATTTCAGACAAAACACCAATAATATCACTTCGAAATTCTAAGTAAAAATAAATCAAAATCAAAATATTCTTTTATTCAAACAGGCAATGCTGCACTTTTGAATAGTCAATTTTTTACAAAGGAAAGAAGCTACCACTGGCTCGGAGGGCAGTTCTGCTGAGAAGGGCCGGCAAGAAACTCAACAGATGCTGTTTTTAAATAAATTTTTACAATAAATTTACAACAACGATAAGCCACCCGAGCGAATATCAACAATATTTAATTCCACACATTAACATCTGTGGCCAGTATTCTTAAAATTTTTACCGATCAGGGAAGTAATATCATCGGATGTCCACCATCCGGATACCTACTCTAATACTACATAATCCTTGTCCGTCAAGTCTCTATATTGCAAAACATATATTTACAATATTAGTAATATCAATTATGCGTGGGCATGCAATGCCAGTAATAAATATTTCTGACGAATCAAAAATTCATGCTGACATTACGTAACGAGCGCTAATATTAATTATTTTCATGCGTACGTCCCGGTGGATATCAGAAGTCCTGAGTATATAAGTATCCACAACTTTGATCAGTTACAATTCAAAGAGAACTGCAAAAATGAAAATAAGCATGAAAGCTTCCACTTACATTGTGTTGGTAGCATTCTTGGTGGTTAGCTTCGCGTGTCCAAATCCAGTCCAAAAGCAGTCCTCCCCGCAAAGTGAGTGCAAAAGATGATCCTTTTCTAATTAATTCTTTTAAATTTTATGTTTGAATTTTTGTTTTTGTTTTTGTGTGATCTTCGTGTTCAAAATTATGTTCCCAAAATATTTCATGGGCCTACTCAAAATTCTCGCTAATCGATTACATAGTTTAATGATAGCTAATATTGAGATGCCCCCACCTGTTAACCGCCGCTGATCTGTCCATTGACATACATCCTGTACTGTGTACCTTTCAGAGAGCTAATATTAAATCATGCGTCCTCAAAAACAATTCTCGAATCGCAAACAATTTAAAAATGTCACCAATGTCGGACCTTCTGAAGCTCCCTTTAATATCTCGCCTGTATGAGTAAAGCAACAAGACCAAGTAGTAAAGTGGTATTTAACATTAGTATGTTACCGCATAATTCCTTCTTTACTGGGTAAAAATACGATGATGCTTTTTTACATACTGCTAGAGATTATGATGTGGTTCATTTAAACAGAAAAGGTCTGGACGATTTATTTTTGCAAATGTTTAACACAGGATCGTTGTGGTGGGTTCAAAAGGTGTTTCTTCTAATGTGTCTCTTTCAATCTCCTAAAATTGTTTGGAAAGTGAAGAATGTATATCCGAGTACGATGTGGAAGTGTGGTGTGCGTGAGGTGTGCATACAAACATACAGCTTTAACTGTCCTTAATATTTTACAGTGGAATATGCTCCAGGGACATTGAGGGGTGGCGAAAGTTTACATTACTGCACCTATAATAATGACTGTAGCAGCGTATGCAAATCCAAATGTCCGCGTTCCAAGGAACCATGTTGTATTGGGGGTATTTGCTACTGCAAAGCTTAACAGAAACTGGTTAACAAATTAAAAAAATAAATATTGAGTTTTGAAAAAAATCATTAGTGTTTTAATATTTAGTAATTAGAAAAATTAAATTAAATAAATAAAATTCTAAGCCCACGGAGTACGGGGTGATTATTCAAAACGTAGATATGATGTATTGAATAAATTTCTGACGCCTGTCTTGGCGCAGAGGCCGAAGCGTGCGACTGTAAGCACGATAAGTTGTGGGTTCGATTCCCGCTTCGGGGAATGTAAAAGTTTAGTATTTTCATTTCCTGTGTTTGGTAACAAGGCAAAGCACGGTGTTGAGTTCGGCCACTCAGCACGCAAATCCTCAATTCGACGGAAATTGGGAACGGAGTGTCTTAACACTAGATTCTCAGGTTCCCTCTGCCTATCCTGCTATATGCGGGATACAGCGTGAACTAAAAAAAAATTAGACCATGGAAACCCATGGTCCTTGTGAGGCCAACTATTAAGTAACTAGTTATTATAAGCAGTTGCATATATTATTCCCTCCTATTGCAAACACGATAATTACAGCGATATATACGCGACAGCAAGTTGCTCGCGACGATGGTTTGTCAGTGACGTCTTCTTTTCTTTATTGATGATCATAAGTGTTAAAATTGTCACAGTAAGCTGAAGTTTTCGAGCAATCAATCACAATAAACAATCTTGGCAAATCTGGCAATCTTGTTAATTTTCAATTTTCTAAAATTAAATACAATGTTTTTCAAATGTAATACAGTAAAATATTGTTACCATATTTTAATTTTATCTAAATATAGGTCGTGCTTCTAGAAAAGGCTTTTGGTTTTGTAAGGCCAAAAAATTCACGGTCAAAATATTGACATTTGGCCTTGGGAAACACAAAGCCTTGAATTAGGTGCAGAATAGAATTAGAAGAAAATTTGCTTATTCACTTATCACATATATAACAACGATCAGGACCACTTCGTGTCTAATTCAAGTAGTAGGCAAAGCGCGGCGTTGAGTTCCGCCACTCAGCACGCAATGCCTCAATTTGGCGGAAAATGGGGAACGGAGTGTCTTAACACTAGATTCTCAGGTTCCCTCTGCCTACCCTGCTATTTGCGGTATACAGCGTGAAGCTAAAAAAAAATAATAAATAAAAGCAATTTTTGAGTTATTTGTAACAAATTTACTTTTTAGTTCGTTTTCTTTAATATTTATTGATTTTCTTTTCAAGCTAAAATCCTAATTAAATTCTAAATTCAATCAAATTCAAACAAAAAAGTGTATCAAAATAAACTATAATTTCATTAACCTATCAACATAGGGGATTGCACTTCCAATGGCCAAAGCGAGTGATGAAATCAACCGTTTATTTGTACGGAGCCACTCGTCCGTATTGGGATCATCCGCGGATATTTGCGGGTTTCGATTAAATCTGAAAAAGCTGTATTAAAATGAGCAAAGCCAGCGTTTGCGGTCAAGTTTTGGTATTGGATTCGCATTCGGTTGAGTTTGATGCTCTTTTTGGAGATTTTCTTTCTATTTGTTTTGGTTTTACACTTTTTCCTGTATGGCAATCAAAAAAAAATCATGGGTTACACTTTAAAAAACACCTCGTTAAGTATCTATATCATATCCCGTGGGTGATATATTTTTATCCCTCTGCTAAATTGCTATCCGATATCCAGGTTACGAGAATCATTAGTATGGTTATATTTTATACTTAAATTACAAATAACTTCGAATTCATTATATATTTTGTTATCAATCTTGTTACCAAACCCAGGAAATAAAAAAATACATTTCCTGGAGTGGGAATCGAACCCATAACCAGTCGTATTGTGCCTATGCGCCACGACTCGCCTCTAATGTAGCTAATATATAATGAAAATAAATTCGTGCCAACTCTGAAGAGCTGCAGTTAGCGGACGTCAAGGTGTTCTGGCACGTCACTCTGATGTCTGGCGTCGGTTGGCAATAGGCGCCTATGTTTAGTGATGTGACATTTATCATATCGATACATTTTGTTTTAATTTTACGATAAAGCAGAAATCTCATTTTTATTAAATATTGAATAATAATAGTCTTGTATATATGTGTATGTATATATAATTTTAAATGTTTTTTTTTTATATATTTTTTTGTTCCTTTTTCCATCTTTTACTTAGGTATATTGCGTATAGGGAAGCTGATATCCATCCAGTACTGTATTTGAACCACACCTGAACATCACTCCCAAAATAAATTAAGACCCTATATGGCTTTAACTATGCCATGATGATATATATTCAGTATCTAGAAAAAAAAGTCAATATTTTTTTTTTAATAAATTTTAGTAAATCGATAATAAGTTATACCCAACTCTATGTTACTATTGGCGTCCAGGTGAGATATTTACAAATGATTTGGCGCATGCAATTGAAAATGTTTTGACATTATATTAGGTGTTCGTAGGTTCGTTTACCACTTGATGTAACTTTTATACTTTTTTTTTCTTTACACTACAAAATATTTGGACAGGCAAAACAAAATATGAAATATTTAAATAAAAATGGGCAAATGTGAGAAACGAAGTAAAATAACAATTATCTCTGTTTTTACTATAAAAACGTATAATGTGATGTGATGCCCTACTTCTAGTTATAATTTCTTACATACATACATACATAGCTTCACGCTGTATCCCGCATTTAGCAGGGTAGGCAGAGTAGCGTAGAGGTAGCTCTCCGTTTCCCATTTTCCGCCAAATTGAGGCATTGCGTGCTGAGTGGCGGAACTCAACGACGCGCTTTGCCTTGTAACCAAACCCAGGAAATAAAAATACCAAACTTTTACATTTCCTGGAGTGGGAATCGAACCCAGAATCTGTCACGTTTACAGTCGCACGATTGTATCTCTGCGCCACGACAGGCGTTAGTTATAACTTCTTCATTTCTAATTAGCTCTTTCTACTCTAGTAAGACTTAGCGCGGCGTTGAGTTCCGCGACTCAATACGACAGAAAGTAACAACGGATTTTTTTTGCACTAAATTATCTCCCTACCTTCTACATAATATTTAAAACAATATATATTTCATATTATTTCCCATTCAATCGACATTAAGTAGCTAACAGCTCTACGCTAATGAGCGCTGGCGTCCAGGTGAGATGTTCACACATCATTTGCGGCCGGATTTCCGCCTGCTAAAACACCGTGTAATATCTGTTTGAAATACAAGCGAAAAAAGACACGTTGTCATCTCAACCTGTATGAGAATGGACGGTGTAAATGATTGATTTCATGTAGTCTGTTTTTTGTATATATTTCTTGATTGTTTCATGTTTTTTTGATTTGAAACATGTTTTATTTTTTTTAATCTTGGTTTTGAGCTTGGTGTAACGAAAAATCGACACAAAAGTATATAAATATATCTGTCTGTTGGAGTACCCTAGTGTTTAAAAAAAAATCATCTTTTTTTTTTTTTTTATGGATAACGGATGGCAAACGAGCAGAAGGGCCACCTGATGGTAAGTGGATACCGTCGCCCATGAACATCTACAACACCAGAGATGTTGTAGATGCGTTGCCAACCTAGAGGATACAGATGGAAGAGGAGGACAATGCAGTATTCCGCTCTCGGAACCACCACATTTTTGGGAAAGGATGGGTGGGAATGGGAAAACCTGGCTTACATGCCATCGAACCGGACACATCATAAGATATTTGGCGGTTCGTCTTTGACATGATAGTGGTCGCGAGCCAGACGGAGGACGAACCTCCTACCACCAAAAATCATCTTCACGCATACCAAGGTAATCAAAGTGAACCTAGTTTTTGTTTGGAAGTACTTAACAGTACGTAATCATGACTTGCTTGAAATTTTAATAAAATATATGAAAAATGGGATTGATAAGTGTTTATATTATTGTAAAATAACATTTTTGCTTCATTAAGGGAACCTAACATCCCTTTTGCATACATACATACATTATTTTAAAATAACATTTTTGCTTCATGAAGGGAACCTAACATCCCTTTCGCGTAAAATCTGCGAAAAGTATTTAAATTAACTTACATATATACATACATACATAGCTTCACGCTGTATCCCGCATATAGCAAGTTACGCAGAGGGAACCTAATGTTAAGACACTCCACTTTCCGCCAAATTGGGACATTGCGTGCTGAGTGACGGAACTCAACGCCGCGCTTTGCCTTGTTACCAAACCCAAGTAATGAAAAATTCCATTTCCTGGAGTGGAATAAATTAACTTAACAGTAAGTAATGAAGTCAGTCAAGTGGTGGGTAGGTCCGACTGCATAGTGATTGTGAGTTCAGTTCCCACTAGGGGATCATATTTAAATTATCTCTGTAGTTTAATGTCTCCAAGCGCGGCTTTGAATTTACTTACTCCACAGCAATATTTCGAATTCTGGGGAAAATTAAGTAAGAGTGTCTTGACATCATTTTCTCTATGACTACGCTTCTATGTGAAAAAAGGCGTGAAGCAGTATTTAAAGTAATATAGCTTATACATAAAAATCACAATACAATTCTAAAGTGTTTGTAATATATAGCAAAAAGGCAAGTTAAGAATGTAATAGTTAGATTTTGATTTCAAATACAATTTATAATGAACTAGCCATAACCCGCGACTTTACTCGCGTGGCCAATGGAAATTAACAATAAGTTCATCATATGTGACATATAATTCTTTCATACATATATTTTTGTTATCTTGAACCGTTTTCGTAGCGCACGCAACGGTGAATGAACCCTCAAGGGTGAATAATTTTTCCCGTTTTTTCCACATTTTCCATTATTTCTTCGCTCCTAATAGTTGCAGCGTGATGTTATATAGCCTAAAGCCTTCCTCGATAAATGGTCTATTCAACACAAAAAGAATTTTCCAATTCGAACCAGTAGTTCCTGAGATTAGCACGATCAAACAAACAAACAAACTCTTCAGCTTTATATATTAGAATAGATATGTATAATTTACCATAATATAACAGTAAGTATGTCATTATCTCATAAATAATACCTAAGTAATGTATTTTCCACTGATAACACCTACTCAGGTGAGCTCCGCCTCGCTATCGATTAGTCAGGTGCGAGCGCTCCCATTGGCCGAGGCGTGAGGTAGCACAGGTAAAGTAACTTGAGCCAATCACAGTAAAGTTTATATTATAGAATGTAGGTTAAGGCGGTGTTTACCTCAAGAATATACTCATATGTACTAAAGAGGTACATTTTAATAATTATATAGGTACCTGTACCTGTAAGAAGTGGGTATGTCACTGAATTGTTATTTAAAATCGTTGCAAAATATTGGTTTAGTAGTTTTTGAGGAACAAACATACAAATATAAGCATAAATTTACTTTATTCAATAGAAACATTAGAAACAAATTAAGAAATAAACAGGTGCAATAAGGCTTGTTCCCTGTAAGCGATACGAGTATCTTTCTGTCAACCTTTTCATATTGGAGCTATAACGTAAATCATTATAAAATAAAAAATAAATATAATATATAAATATTTTGTATCATACAATAAGTTATATACTCGTACCTATACAAAAGTACTTTTAAGATTAAAATGTGTATTGATAGTCCTAAATATTAATCACTACTGTTGTGATATTCCTGTTGTACATGAAATATCTCCTATTCTAGAAGAAAAGAGAGATGGAATGTCTTTACACTAGGTCTACAAAAATTATCGTACATACGTACTCTCTACTTCCGTATAAAAGCGAAAAGACGCATAAAGATACTTTTATAGATACTTTTTATTAAAGAAATGACATTTAGGTCAAAATAATTTAGTTTATTGTTCCTAAAGAATCACCTAGAAAACTAAACAGAAGTTATTCCTATTTTATGTAACCGAGTAACGGGCATCTGCCAAAAATGAGAGCTCTACAAGAGATTATTGTATTTGAAAACGTATATTTTTAACTAAAATATGTGACAGATATATGAGGCGTATTAAACATGAGATACTTTTGTTTGGTGCTTGATTATTTTTTTTTAGGTTTGGTTTTGCTTTTAACCGATTTTAAAGAAAAGACTTTACGATTAAATTTTTTGGGTGTTACCGCATGATTTTTTGCTGGGTGAAGCAATGCTGATGATTTTTTTTTATATGATAGCTATCATGTGCTTCTGATATGGTGGCATTTTAATTTAGTTAAGATCTGATAATTGATGATATAAAAAATTATGTTTTATCTCCAGATTCTCATTTTTTTCAGCATATCAGGGTAGCCAGAGACAACCTAGAGTCAAGACATTTCGTCCTACACCTTGCCCACGAATATGAAAGGCGGTCCAAATGGATGGAGGTCATTTTGTTAAAATTGAAGCTATAATTGTATGTATATGATTCGCTTGATTATGTATATTTAGTCATTTATTCAACATATAAATATAGCAATTTATTCAAAGTCAAAGTCAAAGTCAAATAATTTTATTCAAAATAAGAAGTTACAAGCTTCATTTTTTGAACGTCAAATAATTTACCACTGGTTCACTAAATTTAATGCCTCAGACCTGAGAAGAACCGGCGCAAGAAACTCAGCGGGACTTTTCTTTTTTTTTTTTTTTTTCTTTGATAATATATATAGAAATTTCATTTCAACTAGAGGTCCCGCTAATGAGTTAACATTGTGTTGCTTTAGAAACGTGTATGTCATTTTATTCAAAAACATATGTCAAACGAGTTACATAGTAACTCTCATATGTAACATTTATTAAATAAGTATTTTTTGTATTTCTGACGTATTATTTTGAAAAATATAAATTTAAATTTCTTGCATTTCTTCTTCATATAAATTTTAAATTTGCTTATTATCGAACCCTGCCGTTTCCACTATTTGTAAAATAGGGTACATAGTTCTTTCATAAATACGCTTGGTATAAATATTTAAGACGTTAAAAATTTAATTTTTCAATTATTTATCCTATATTTTTTTTTATTGATAACGGACGGCAAACGAGCAGAAGG
>JAKGSA010002220.1:0-22143 GCA_033558755.1 Philaethria dido
GGAAGTATTGGCAGATGGTGCTGTTTAGTATGATATAGGCTATTTAAGATTAGGTTTTGATAAAATTATAGGTTATAGAAATATTGAGTTAGGAATATTAGTTAATATTTATTTTAACGCTTGTCGTGGCGCAGAGGCACAAGAGACTGTAAACGCGACAGGTTATAGGTTCGATTCCAGAAAATGTAACAAGTTTAGTATTTTCATTTCCTGGGTTTGGTTAGATTAGGTTAGGTTAGCAAGCAATGCCTCAATTCGGCGGAAGGTGGGGGGAATGGAGTGTCTTAGCACTAGGTTCCCTCTGCCTACCCTGCTATATGCGGGATACAGCGTGAAGCTATTATCACAAATTTATTATTTAAGTGTGTATGTCTGTTCATTTAAATATTAAAACTTCAGATCAGAGTTTCTACTGGGTATAATATTTTATAATTATATCATCAAATAACTATTTTTCATCTCGTTTAATGTTTTCTAACAACTGTTTTCTGAATAATTGACAAACATGTAACCACTAATACTGAAAATTTGCAAATATCTCTCAACAAATTCTATACATGTAAGAACTTTGATGTAGCTGAATAAAAACGTATGGCTTAGTAGCTAAAGCGATGAGAAGGTTTCCAAGAGGCGCAGATTCGAATCCAACTACGTAGAATTTTTGTACATCTATACGCACTAATCCACATAGTATATTAGACAAAGAGAACACACATAAAAAATAAAATTGAATTGAAAACGTCCCTTTTTTTTCAAAAAAAAATTAATTTACGTTGTATCCCGCACATAGCGGGGTAGGCAGAGGGAACCAGAGAAGCCAGTGTTAAGACACTCCATTCTCTTTCAACAATTCCGTTCCCCACTTTCCGCCGAATTGAGCCATTGCGTGTTGAGTGGCGGAACTCACCTTGTTACCAAACCCAAGAAATGAAAATACTAAATTTTACATTTCCTGGAATGGGAATCGAACCCACAACCTGTCGCGTTTACAGTCGCACGCTTGTGCCTCTGCGCCACGACAGGCCTGTATATAAATAATATACATACCACAAAGTAGGTAAAGTAGCACCTAGCAGAGCTACTAACGCGTGTAGTACATGCGCCGCCGCTACTGACAACACCCACGCACACACCAAGTATGGCGGCCAGCGGAAACTGCCCAGAGTTGCTAGGAACAACAAAAATTTAAGATAAATTAATTAGTTAATTTTTTAGCTTCACGCTGTATCCCGCATATAGCAGGGTAGGCAGAGGGAACCTGAGAACCTAGTGTTAAGACACTCCATTCTCTTTCAACATTTCCGTTCCCCACTAAAATGAATTAATAATGGGGAAACGTGTAAGACAGGATCGCAAATGTGAATGGGGAACAAAAGAAGCTAAATTAACTATAGGGGAACGTATAAGTTAAGCTAAGCTTATGAATAAAACGTATAAAACGTTAAAATAATAATATGTAAGAGTGAAATTATAAAAGATATTTAACATAAATTTATGGGAGTACGGTATTATCGAACTACAAGGAAAAAATTAAAACAAAGTAAATATATACCAAAACAACGACATTAGTAAATAAATCGAACCTTGTACCAGCTCCTTATTCCCCTGAGCGAACAGATCGGATCGTACATACTCGTTGGAGAGACGCGGCTTAGCGAGTGTTCGTAGCGCGTGATCGGATGTAGTTCTGACACGAGAACGATCTACATCACTTGCCTTTGTTCTGGATGACTGAAATAATACAATTAAATTAAAGAAATACTATTTTCCGTTGTCCAAGTTCCGCCGAATTGAAGCATTGCGTGCTGAGTGGCGGAACTCAACGCCGCCCTTTGCCTTGCTACCAAAGCGAGGAAATGAAAATACTAAATATTATTTAATATTCTCATTTTCTGGAGTGGGAATCGAGCCCACAACCTGTCTTGTTTACAGTCGAACGCCTACGCCACGCCTCTGCGCCTCAGATCAGATCAGAAAAGAACTATTTTTAGGCCATTGTGGCGCAGTGGAAAAGTATGTGGAAATGCGATTGGTTGTGGGTTTATTTTCATTCAGGGGTATTTATAATAATAATATTTATTATAAAATGATAAAATTGTGTCAAAAATCATATAGATTTCGAAGTATATTCTATTCAAAAGATACAAAGAAAACTAACAGTTGGTGTAATTCTAGCAAAGGAGCTTGACGTTTTCTTGTCTCTCTCTTTCTCCTTACTCTCCGACTTCACTTCTTTCATGTTCAGCTCGGTCTTGGTGAAGGAAGGGTGGTCTCCGCACATGCTTGGGAAAGTAATTAATATTTGTATGCATTTTCTAAAGTTTCGCCTTTATGTCGTTGCAAGGCCCTTTTTATTGTGTATATAAGTATAAATAATAACAAATATATACAGGATTTTTTTTTAACTTCACGCTGTATCCCGCATATAGCGGGGTAGGCAGAGGGAACCTGACAACCTAGTGTTAAGACACACCATTCTCTTTCAACAATTTCGTTCCCCACTTTCCGCCGAATTAAGGCATTGCGTGTTGAGTAGCGGAACTCAACGCCGCGCTTTGCCTTGTTACCAAACCCAAGAAATGAGAATTTTAAATTTTACATTTCCTGGGGATCGAACCCACAACCTGTCGCATTTACAGTCGCATCTGCGCCACGACAGGCATATATACAGGTGATCTTAACAAATCTGTTGCGAGATATATCTTTTCTTTCTATTAGTTTTAAAATTCGTTTCGATTTTTGTGTATTAGTGTTAGCCGGGGATTGACAGAATTATTGGAAAAAAAAAACACACACACACGTTAACTAAATATTTTTATTTGTGTTCGGTTGGTTTGTTACACTTTGACGCCAAAACTACTTAACCGATTATCGTGAAACTGATATACATCTATTCTTGGATGTATTAACGAAGGGCAAAGGATAATTTTTATTAAAAAAAATTGGGAAAATGAATGCTTGTCAAAAAAAATTGAAAATTTAGTTACTTCAATTGCCTACAAATTAACGTCGCATTTAATACATATTTTAAAATATAGTATATACTATAATCTGCCATTGACTACGCGAGCGAAGCCGCGGGTAATAGCTAGACATAAAATATTACTACTTACACCATGTTAGGTAGTTTAAGCTCACGATCTATTTTCGTCGGCTCCATTGTATCCAAAATTTTATTTTACTTTGCGAATATCATAATAAAAATAAATAAATAAATAAAATATATTAATATTGGTAAAAAATATCAAGCATATATTTTCGCGGCCATAATGCTATTGACATTTTTAATTTGACAACTCATTTTTGTTGACGTTTTGTTTCTTTATTTGAATTTGACGTTTTGGAAAAGTTAGTTACTTTTAGGATAAATACGAAAAAAGGTTTTATTATTTTTATTAAACGGGTTCTTCAAGATTATTATTATTCTTCACCTGATTCAAATTCAAAATTTCACCATATAGGTGAAATTTTGGATACTTTTAGCATAATAAAACATGTTCTTATGAAAGTAGATGTACCTATGAATGTAGGGTGAGATAGGGATCTCAAATATGCCTTGTGGTACACCTACTTTCATAGGAACACATTTTATTGTGCCAAGTGTCAAAAATTTTGGGCCTTTTGAATCAAAAAAAAGAATCTTGAAGAATCATCACGTTGTGTTGTCATCACGTATTTTAATGAACTAAGCATAAATCTAAATTGAATATAAGTGATTTTCTTGGTAAAATAAAAAAAATATATTAACTGTCATGAAATCTCAACTAACAACTGTAACAACTCAACGTTGATAATTACTTTTATATAGAACTTCGTCTACCTCAAAAATATTTCACTGTTCTTTTTTCAGCCATTACGTTACGATGACGTTATAATATTGTCTCCATTTATGATTAAAACTTCAATTTTTAAAAAAGAAGCCTATTACTCTTTGATGTAAAAACTACTGAGCAGATCTAGATGAGATTTTACAGTAATATAGCTTACACATTAGAATAACATATTTCCAGGAATTTAGGCACATTTTGGTTAATTTAGCCGTAAAATAAGTGCGAATCCGTGGTGTTCCCTAGATACGTTACCTGCACGGGCGCTGGGCGCGGCTCGAGAGCTGTCGCAAGGCGCTGGTGTGGCAGAAGCGGTACTTACAGCGGGTGGTGGCGGGCTACGCGGAGGTGGAGCGCCGGTACCGCCTGCCCAGTCATGTGCAGCCCTTGAGAGGTGTTAGGAGGTTCAAGTCAGTATTGTTTTAAATATATATTTTTTTTAATTTAGTTTTAAGTATTATTTTGCTTTGTAGGGTAGAGAGAACTTAGTGTTAAGTCACTTTGTTCTTAGTTTACTTCAAGACCCTTTTTTTTAAAAATGTTTTAAGTTAATAATAAAAATAAGTTGTAATACGTATATAAGATGTAGCTAGGAAACGGAAGAATGGTTTCCGAGAAGCGTGGGTTCGATTCCTTTTATGTTCTTCATATATGTTTCTGAAAATGTTTTGTTTATCTAATATATGTGAATAGCTTAAAAAAAATGTTGAAATTACTTTTCTTTATTTAATATAGCATTATTTATTTTTTTATGACATTGTCGTATTTGAATCGGTGAGTGCAGAAACTATGTAAATCCGGATTGTCAAATTTTGCAGGAGGGAGAAAAATAACACGCGTCTTGCCTTTCTAAGCTAGTGTAAATCGATTACGAATTTTTCGATTCACTTATAATATAGTGCAAATTTATTTTAAAAAAAACATGTGCTTTTTTGTAATATAAAGTTGCAAAGCATTATAATTTTTTTATTAATATATTAAATAATATCCATTCACCTGTAGGTGTATAGTGTGGGCGGCCATAGCGGCGTGGCGTATGGGGTTCCTGGTGCGTCGCAGGGAGCACGCGCGCGCGCTCGCCGCCGCCGCGCTGCTCGCGCCCGACACCCACGCCCACACTCCCACGCCCACGCGCACGCATACCTCCACGCCCACGCCTAAGCAACATGTGAGGGTGGCGCAGATTACGTGAGTACTGTTTTGAGAATTTAAGTTTGTAGAAATTTAAAAGCTTAGTTCCTTTGCGTGAACTATAAAGTTAGGTTTTATATATTACCGCTTCTTATTTTTTAATAGTTTAACTTGTTTTTCATTCATAATTAATTTTAGTTTTAATATTTAACGCCTGTCGTGGCGCAGAGGCACAAGCGTGCGACTGTAAACGCGACAGGCTGTGGGTGCGATTCCCACTCCAGGAAATGTAAAATTTAGTATTTTCATTTCTTGGATTTGGTAACAAGACAAAGCGCAGTGTTGAGTTCCACCACTCTCAGCACACAATGCCTCAATTAGGTGGAAAGTGGGAAACGGAATTGTTGTAAGAGTGTCTTAACACTAGATTCTCTGGTTCACTCTGCCTACCCTGTTATATGCAGGAAGCAGTGTGAAGTTCAAAAACAATATAGTAGATGTATTTTGTGATTGCGTGGACTATAAAGTTAAGTTTTCATATTAGCACGGTTTTTTTAATTAAGTGATATTTTTTCTTAGTATTCTCGTATACTTCTGGTCTGCACGCTAAATTTCAGCTTTTTATGTTTCTGTGTCCAGTAGATTCGTGTTTATGTTGTCTGTCAGATACTCAGTAGCCGTTTGCGTTATTGGGAGACTGACTTATTTTCTTTATGTATATAGATATAATGAAATTAAGTAGATTAGAAAGTGTCTTCAATTGAATTTAATTATGAATTATATTGTGTGATAAAATTTAAATGATTAAATTACCTATATAAATTATTTTTATTAGTTTAACTTGTTTTTCATTCATAATTAATATTAACTATAATGAAGTATGTAATGTTTGCAGCACGCCGTTCTCGTCGACGCCGCCGCTACGTCGCCTACAGGAGCGCCTCAAGCCCGCCTCGCCACACTGTACGTTACTCTTACATTACTTTATGGAAAATTTATAGTATATGTGATTTTTAAAAGTTTTTATATACTTTTTGTGTATGTTTATATATTGAAATGCTTTTGGTTATAATTAATCAAATATTAGTTATCTCAGAAAACGTCCGAAAACTTTCCATTCTACAATTTAAAAAAATTGTAAAAAGACGTTAGTGTGTTAAAGGTTATTACCTAATTAAGGATTTTATAAATGACAACACACCTTGGGTATGAAATGCTCGCTCCAGTCTGTTTCAAAGGTATCATTGCCATTAATTAAGAATTGTAAACCATTGTCGAATAAATAAAAAAAAATGTCCCGCTGAGTTTCTTGCGCCGGTTCTTCTCAGGTCTGACGCATTAAATTTAGTGAACCGGTGGTAAATTATTTGACGTTCAAAAAATGAAGCCTGTAACTTCTTATTTTGAATAAAATTATTTGACTTTGACTTTGACTTATTAATTGCCGACTTATATCGAGTTAAATTTAATTATTTATAACAACGTTACTATAATGCCTGTCGTGGCGCAGAGGCACAAGCGTGCGACTGTATACGCAACAGGTTGTGGGTTTGATTCCCACTTCAGGATATGGAATTTTTAATTTCCTGGGTTTGGTAACAAGGCAAACCGCGGCGTTGAGTTCCGCCACTCAGCACGCAATGCCTCAATTCGCGGAATGTGGGGAACGGAGTGTCTTAACACTAGGTTCCCTCTGACTACACAGTGATGTGCGGGAAACAGCGTAAATATAATTACTTCTTTTATTTCGAATCGAAATTCTTGTGTGCTATTTCAATTTTTTTTATTTGTAAATCTATAATTTAGAATACTGTACAAAACATTCCTTTTGGAAATTTTAAACAATCACCTTATATATTGTAAATAAGTACTAATTTATATATCGATTATTTATTAAAATTCAGTTTCTTTAACGTTATATTCCAGTACCGGAATCAGTGAGACGATCCCCTGGAACTAATTCACCACATGATGAAACTTTAACGTCAAGGTAAAAGCAAATAAATAACTTGTCCCTATAATATATAGTGTTTTTGAATTCAAAAGAAATTAAAAAAAAATTTTTGTGCTTTAAAAAGTTCAATAATTTGTAAGTTGCAGGATTTGAACCCCAATCGCCCTAAATCCTACGGTCCCATTCAGCTACGCGGAGTACTTGTGTATAGTTACTTTATTTCTTATGAAATTATTTTTAGCATGTAAATTTACTTTATTAAGGAAAGAAAGTAATAAATAAAGAAATAAAAAAATATAAATTAAATAATTACTATTCCTCAGATCCCCGCGTCCTCGAGACGCCGCCTCATACTTACAGCGTCTAGACGCTGTCACGAGACGTCTGCGAGACGCAC
The DNA here is from genome assembly GCA_033558755.1 of Philaethria dido. Taxonomy (NCBI): domain Eukaryota; kingdom Metazoa; phylum Arthropoda; class Insecta; order Lepidoptera; family Nymphalidae; genus Philaethria; species Philaethria dido. The sequence goes on from JAKGSA010002220.1 coordinate 7,310, forward strand.
ACACCTAGCAACAACATTACCCGAAAGGAAACCAACTGTAACCAGTCGAAACCACCTGAAATCATGGTGAAACCACCAGAAACCACGGTGAAACCACCAGAAACCTTGGTTATTGGTTAATGAAAACCTTCCCAACGCATTTTATATAGTTTAAGAGTAGAGTAGTGCCAAATTGTATTAGTTATTATTTGTTACTTAATTTATTTTTTTTTGTTTAATTTTTGTATGATTTTGTATGAAATAATGTAACTCCGCCTATTGAATGGGCTATGAGCGTCCGTTGTTGCCTTACATACATACATATATATGTATATCAGCGAGGCGTTCATACAGCACGGTTCCCACCGGCTTATCTTAATTTTTAAAATACATGTATGAGACCTAAAAAAATATCACCAGTAAAATATAGGGTATGAAATAGCAAAATAATTATACCGGCTTCTCTAAAAATTACCAGCTTCCCTACGTATATACCGGCTTCTCTAAATTTATCGGCTTCCCTAATTAAAATTTTCAGGGATGAAAATTTTATAAAGGTAATGCTGACTGATTTAGTGAAGCCGGTTCTTAAAGGCAAGCCGATATATTTAGGGAAGCCGGTATGCTTACGGAAGCCGGTTTACTTAGAGAAGCCGGTACATTGAGATAAGCCGGTATATAGGGATGACGCTATAGTATGTTTAGTTTTTTTTGCAATTTCACTCTCAAATTTTCCTGGTGATTTTTTTTTAGCTTTCATATTTTTATGTACCTTGTTTTTTTTTTGCAATTCATCCCAATTTTTTTTCAATCTCATTTTTTTTGTTTTTTTTTTTATAAATACACCACTAATTTATTGTAATTTACAAAAGGTAAGCCGATGTGAATCGTGTTATATGAACGCTTCGCCACTAATACATATATAAATATAATATTAAGATACTATGAGATACAAAGTAAATTTTGTAATAAAGTTTAAAATAAACCTTACATATCGATTTTATTAATTATTTTGGTTAATTTAAAAAAAAATATCCAAATTAATAATAGTATACAGGTTCGAATCTAATCGCATAATTTACTTTGTAAAATTATTAATAATGGACCTTTTCTTTAATATACATAGTTAGCACAAATCCTTGCCATGTCATTAGTGTATGTTTGTTTGTTATTTTTTTCTATATATATATATATATATGTTATTGTAAATGCCTGAACTGCGGTAAATTATCATTTACCAGTAAATGTATAGAATTACCGACCTTAATTGGTAAAAGTTTACTACTTTATTATTACTTTGGTAAAACTTAGATTCTAGCTTCGAGAGAGATGGTAAATATTATGTTTGCACTTTTACCATTTATTTTCTTGGTGTATCTTAACATTTACTGGTAAATGTTATTATTTACCGTTAATTATTGTAAATAGTAAATTAAGCACGAGAGTACAACTAGGCTAAGTTAGGCTACGACACGACACGACCGAACATTCTCGAACGTTCCACGAACATCGAATTAACTAGAATTATTTGTATGAAATTTATAATTTTTTATTTTTTTTTTCGTAAAGTTAATTATGTTTTTTATTTTATTACGTCTTTGACTTTTTGTGAAACGATTGCTGTTTTTTTAAAAGTAATTTGGTAATGTATACTTTTTTTTAAAATTTTGTACAAATGTGTCATAAGTGGTGATCGTTATTTTTTAATCTATAGACAATATGTAGGCCAAAGTTATAAAAGTATTACCGTTGACTTTTCTTTTGACATAATCTTTTGAGGCTCGCTTGTTATACTCTATTTTCAAATTCTCTTACTAAGATTTTTGACTGACTTCAAGAAAAGGAAATTCTCAATACTGTATTTATTGTATTCATATTAAAATACTACGATAAATTACTCAAAATTTTTACAAATTCTATACTGTTTTCTATTCTAAAATTTCACCTAGATCTGTTCAGTAGTTTTTGCGTGAAAGATAAACAAACATCACAAAGTTATACATTAATAATATTAAAAGAAGAGAAAAAAAAAACAATTCAAATATTTTCACAAAAATATTTATTGAACTAGTTAAAATGAAAATTCAATTTTTCAATAAACAAATAATTAGTCACAAACATACATCAAAAATTTATTAATCATATATATATAAAAAAAAATACAAAAAACCGGGCACCCATCACATAACAAGCGAGCCGACACATCCACCGTACTACAAATCTACACTCAAGTGACCAAAGATTATAATAAATATTGTAATAAATAATAGTTTAGATACTAATATTATATTTAAGTTAAAAAAAAATGTATGAGACACCCAACGATATGTATGAATATATGAATAGTGTAATGGAAACAGACATTTGGTGGAACATCACAGTTCTAGTCACGGCGACGGTGCCATACTGCGGACACTAGACACTGGATACAGACACTAGTATAATCACAGACACTAGCCACTACACCACGGTGTCATATTGAGGACACTACAATACAGATATTGCAGTCTATCTCGTAGACACTAAATATAGACTATGGTGTCATATTGCGGACACTACTAACACCATACACACGTCTAGTGTCCCAGACTAAAACACAGCAGATATGCAAAACGGTGCCATAACCTAGACTGCGGACACTGCGGTCACTAGACACTAAACTCTGCAGATATATATATAAGCCAGTGCCATACTGTAGTCCACAATAAACCATTATTTTGTATGCAGTAGTTTTTTTTTTACTTGCGCTGCAACGATGGCAGTGTCCCCTTCTGTAAATATGATAAAATATATATGCTATGTTAAAATATAACTAATTATAAAATTAATGATTTATTTTAACGTCTGTTGTGACTCAGAAGCACAAGCGTGCGACTGTAAACGTGACAGGTTGTGGGTTCGATTCACACTCCAGGAAATGGAATTTTTCATTTCCTGGGCTTGGTAACAAGGCAAAGTGCGGTTTTAAGTTCCGCCACTCAGCACGCAATGCCTCATTTCGGCTTAAAGTGGGGAACGGAGTGAACACTTAACACTACGTTCCCTCTGCGTTCCATATGCGGGATACAGCGTGAAGTTATGTATGTATGTATTTATTTTAACAAGTCAACTAATTTGACAACTACATATATTTTGATATTACTCTAAGTGATTAATCCTGACTGCGCTCAGGTGCTGTCCCGCATTTTCAAAATAAAAAAAGGGCCCGATTAAATAAAAAAAAGACTAAGTCACCATCTCAAAGATAGACTATTTCTGAAATAAAAACCAAGTCAGTAACTAGCTATGGATGTGGGTTCGATTCCCACTATTGGGAACAGTTATATATGTAGTTAAATTATTTGAAAGATATACGTCAAACTTAATAAACTGCACTTATGCCATAAGGCCCTTACGGACATCCAATAGCGTCTAACTATGAAAACGATTCGTAAAAATATATAAATTATTCTCATTTTACCACTCTGATAAGACATTACTGTATTCACAAGACGCGAGGCGTCCATACAACTCGATTCCCACCGGCTTGCCTAACTTCTTAAACTACAAGTATGAGACCTAAAAAACAAAAAGGTCATCGCCAAAATTCCATAGTGAAATTACTCACTACCTTGACATCCTATATCACTTTACCTAAATATATCGGCTTCCGTAAAAATTACCGGCTTCCCTAAATATACATAGGCTTCCCGTAATTTACCGGCTTGCCTAAATAAAATGGCACTCACTATTACAGCCCCACCACATAAAACACAGTATCCTAAATTCAGACAGAACGCGGACAACGGAGTGTTTTGACACTATTTTCTGCCTGTCTACGCTACTAAGAAGCGTGAAGCGTTAAAAAAAATCACCTCGGTATTTATTTGTAAACCATTAACAGGCGCCACTCTCTTATAGTCTTCTATTTCTGATATTTTTGATGCTCCTGATTTAGACACCACGTTCTATAAAAGATAATGATAATCACGCATAAAAAATGTTTTTTTAAATAAGTTACCATAATTCTAGAGGTGCGATATACATATATATACATACATACATAGTTTCACGCTGTATCCCGCATATAGCAGGGTAGGCAGAGGGAACATAGTGTTAAGACACTCCGTTCCCCACTTTCCACCAGATTGAGGCATTGCGTACTGGTGGCGGAACTCAACGACGCGATTTGTCTTGTTACCAAACTCAGAAAATTGTAAATAATTTCATTTCCTGGAGTGGGAATCGAACCCACAACCTGTCGCGTTTACAGTCGTACATATTAAGAAAGTAATTAAAAATTAAAATACTTTACTAATTAATTTGAAAACAATATTATACATATTATTTTAAAATAATATATTACTATAACTATATCTAACAAAGCTACCTGTGTATTTCCCTGCAGTCCATTCTCAGGCGCTCTCTTGTAACTCTCCGCTTGTGGCGTTTCTCTCTGTCTTCGTGTCGACTTTACCTCGTTCTATAATATAAAGCAGTTTCACGCTTATCCCGTATAACAAAGTAATCAGAGATTTTTGCCTTTGTGTAAGCGGCGGAACTCAACGCCGCGCTCTGTTCAATCAGAGGAGAAATGAAAAAGATACTGTACAGTATACGATCATCAATATACTATTATACTAAACGACAATATCCTGCATAATACAATATATCGTAACTACAATCGATATTTTAGTAGACTAGGCAAATATATGCAAGCCAAAATCATATTTTTATGTTTAACTTGCATTGCGGCGTTGAGTTCCGCCACTCAGCACGCAATGCCTCAATTTGGCGGAAAGTGGGGAACGGAGTGTCTTAACACTAGATTCCCTCTGCCTACCCTGCTATATGCGGGACACAGGGTGAAGCTATGTATGTATATATGTAACTTGCTTGAAGAATTTATGTATCCCGCACATAGCAGAGTAGGCAGAGGAGACCTGAGAACCTAGTGTTAAGCCACTACGTTGTCTTTTAACATTTCCGTTCCCCATTTTCTGCCGAATTGAGGCACTGCGTGTTGAGTGGCGGAACGCAATGCCGCGCTTTGTCTTGTTACTGGAACGAGGAAATTAAAACATTAAATATGATAAATATTTAATATTTTCATTTGTTGTAATGGAAATCGAACCCACAACCTGCCATGTTTATATAAATATATCTAGATTTTTTTTTTATTTATTATTATTTTTAAGTAATACTAACTTCAACTAGATGCAGTCCGTCGTCTCGCGGCTCCGCGTACAGACGGAACATCTTGCAGTAGCGCTGTAAATACAATATCAGAAGGATAATATGACAAAATTACTTTAATTGTACAAAACATAAACTTAAAACATAAAATATACCAAAATTATAAAATCCAAAAAAAAATGTTGGGCACATGTTCGTTTATACTTTTTTTTTTTATAGCTTCACGTTGTATCTCGCACATAGCAGGGTAGGCAGTAGGAAACTAAGAGCCTAGTGTTAAGACACTCCGTTCTCTTTTAACATTATCATTCCTCACTTTTCACCGAATTATGGCATTGCATTAAGGTATCGTGCTGAGTGGCGGAATTCAACGCCGCCCTTCGCCTTGTTACCAGAGCGAGGAAATGAAAATACTAAATATAGGTATATAGGTACTGTATAGTGGGAATCGAACCCATAACCTGGCAACATGCCACATTACACTTGTAAAGTAGACTTTTATTCTTTTACAAAAATAATAGATACAGATTGAGCATTGACCATCACACAATTTCGTGTAGCTGAAATTGCTATAGAGAAATAATGCAGAAACTAAATATTTGTTATAATAACACATTATAAATATAAATATAATAAATAACTAAAATACATGTTTGATATAAAGTGACTTGTACATATATTTTCAAAACAATATGTAATTGTAAAAATAAAACATATTCACTTAACTCACATCAACTGCCTTATCCAGTGCAAACGTCGGTCTATCAGCCTTCTCCGCCTCTTGTTTCAACGTATGTGCGTGCGCGAGCAGCGCGCAGTGCGCGTCTCTCAGCTCTCTCTCCGCGCGCTCTCCGTAGAAGTAGCGAGTCTCCGCACGAGCCGCGGCTTCACGCTCTTGTCTCTCACACTATATGTATTGTAAAGAAAGTATAGTGTTAAGACACTCCTTAAAATCAAAATCAAAATCAAGCTTTTTTTTTAACTTCACGCTGTATCCCGCATATAGCGGGGTAGGCAGAGGGAACCAGAGAACCTAGTGTTAAGACACTCCATTCTCTTTCAACATTTCCGTTCCCCACTTTCCGCCAAATTGAGGCATTGCGTGTTGAGTGGCGAAACTCAACGCCGCGCTTTGCCTTGTTACCAAACCCTAGAAATGAAAATACTAAATTTTACATTTCCTGGAGTGGGAATCGAACCCACAACCTGACGCGTTTACAATCGCACGCTTGTGCCTCTGCGCCACGACAAGCGTTAAAATCTTGAGTTACTTGTAACTCCACTTTTAATAAAAAATCTATTTCTACTATAGCGATTTAGAATATTTATTTTTATAATTAGTGTTAATGTTCATTATTTATTTGATTTTTTGTAAACAAATTTTAATCATGAAATTATCAATTTAACCAAAGTTCTTACAGATATTTTTAAAGTACATCTATTAAAAAAAATAAAAAACAGGTTCCCTCTTTTACCTACATACAAATGATAAACTAAAAGAATCCAGTAGCAAGACACTCAGTTTTAATAAGTATAAGTCAACAACGTACTATGTCGTACCAAAACGAAAAAATAAAAATGATTCAAACATAACAATTCCTTCGAGTGGGAATCGAACGCGCAACTATACGCGTACACTCACACTGTTCCACTGCATCACGATATTTATGTTTTCGTCTAACGAAACTTATTTATAAAAATCGCGAAAATCCTTCACTGTCCATACAGTGAAATTATGGAATGCATTACCAATCCGAGTTTATAAACAATACAGAGTCAAGAAACACTATCTCCACATGTAGTATATTTATTATACATATAGAAATGTATATATGTATTCACATGAATATATGTATGTATGTATATATATACTTATGTATGTATGTATGTATGTATGTAGGTTTAACAGTATTTTAGATCGATTTATTTATTTAGTTATTTCTGTTTTCTGCTTTGGATTTTGCACCGCATTATGCCCGCTTTTATCTGTAGATCCCTTCAGTTAGGTTGCCTGGAAGAGATCACTTTTAGTGATAAGGCCGCCTTTGTGCATTTATTATATTATTTAAAATTTTCTTTATGTATCATTTCAAATGTGCAATAAAGTTTTTTCTATCTATCTATCTATCTTACCCACAACTTGCGCAAATCTTCTCTATACTCGTGTGTTTTGCGAATCTTCTCATCGCGTTGCTTTTGTTGGAATGCTTCGTAAAGTTCCGCGTTTTTAAACCTAAAAATATATTTAAATTTGCATTTTTGATAGTGTAAATAATTTCTTGTCAGTATACATATATGGCATGTTACTTATTTCTTTGATTATCCTTACACCCCAAAGAAAGAATATATAAGGTCATAAAACAAAAAAATGGTAATTGTAAAAAATTCATAGGGTGTAAATCGGATACTTTCAGAAACTTGGGTAATTCTATATACCATTTCAAGAAGTGTTAACTAAACCAGGCCAGAACACAAAATACCGCGTACAACTCAGAGAACTTGCAATTCGCTCGCTTTCCTGCAACTCGGAATTGTTAAAAGAAAGGGAGCAGGTGTCTTAACACTGGGTTCTCAGGTTCCCTCTGCCTACCGCCTTATGCAGGTCTGCGTAAGTTAAAGTTAAGCTCAGGAAACGGTAAATATTAGAAATAACCGATTTTCAGCTACGCGAATGTATTCTATTTAATAGGATAATAAGGGTAGCAGGTTCTAATCAGGCTACATACTTACCTATTAACAAGTTCCATCGTTTCTGGGTATGTAGATCTTGTATGCGCTGTCTCTCTTTCTCCTCATACAACTTGCGGTCTGTAATACGTTGTTGTCTCCTCGCTTTCTCTTGTTTATTGCGTTCTGCTGTTCGTACTGCTTCTGCACTGTATCATTGATATATTTTTTTATATTAAATATTTTTTAGGCAAAGCGCAGCGTTGAGTTCCGCCACTCAACACGCAATGTCTTAATTTGGCGGAAAGTGGGGAACGGAAATGTTGAAAGAGAATGGAGTGTCTTAACACTAGGTTATCTGGTTCCCTCTGTCTACCCCGCTATATGCGGGATACAGCGTGAAGTTAAACAAAAAAAAAATTTTAAAAAGTAAAAAGCAGGAGGACTCCTCGGAGGGCATGCATGAAGAGGTAAATGACTATGGACGAGGCGAAAGAGGTATGCAGGGACCGTAGCGTTTGGCGCTTTGGCGTTCTCTCTGATTACCCCGCTAGGGATAAAGCGTGAAGTTAAGTTAAGTAAATATTTCTTAGTATTGTTAGAGGTAAACGTACGATTGATACGTAAGCAACGTGTTGCCATAGCAACGTATATGTTATTTTATATGTTCATTTATTAATTTAATTCTAATACACGAATATAATATATATATAGATTTCTGTTTGAGAATAAATACAGAGAGAGAGATGATGATAGAGAGAAGTCAGTATATATCGGTCCAACTTAGATGACGGTAGATATAATGTTTTCTTTCAGCTGTTTTTTTTTTTGCAATCTCATTCACAAAATTTTCTGGTGACCATTTTTTTAGCACACAAATTTTACTTGAGCTTGTTTCTTACCAAATTTTTATCGACTTCGTTTTTTTTAATGCCCCTAATCCGCTAGTTAATTCGCCACAAATTTATTGTAATTTACAAAAGGTAAACGGATGGGGAATCGTTTTATTATTCGATTCCCATGAACACTTTACCACTGAACGAGAAAATTTGCATACGATATATCATATTCTGCCCGCATAATCTTCAAAAAGAGATCCCAATATTTTATTTAATGATAATATAATAAATAAAGTATAAAAAAACCTAACAATAATAAAATATATACATACATAGCTTCTTTCTCAGCGATGGCCTTATCAAGTGCAGCCCGCTCTAGTGCGTCGCGCGCCGCCTCGCCGGTCTCAAGCTTGGCGCTTATGTTTTGTACTATTTTCATTCTGTCTTCTTTTATCTGTTTTTATGTGTTTTTTATAATTTAGTAGGATTGTCAGAGAGCACCAGTTTCCACGGATGATTGGGGCAGTTCCCGCCTCGTCCAGTGGCGGTAGATGTGGAGCACCGTGAGGTTTTAGTAGGTATACGGACGGCCTCTTTACACCCGTCCGAGTCCCCGTGGACGGGTATCCGGAACAGATTTCCTCACGTAATAGAAAAAGGTAGTCAGAGAGAATCTAGTGACGAGATATTCCGTTTGCCACTTTCTGCTTGAATTCAAAACATTATAAGACAAGTGTCGAAGTTCAAGTCTCTAAAACCGAAAATAATTTCAATATGATCAGTTTCTCTGTATGGTAATCGAACCTAGAACTAATCGTGATCCCAGACAGATTCTGTTTCATTACGACATGAATTACCTCAAGCATTTATGAACATGGGCAATTGGTATATAAACAATCAAGTAATCGTTTATGCTTAAAGCGTTGTGATATTGAAGAACATGGGATAGTGATTTCATGTACGGTTGGGTTTCAGCCTCATACATCAATTCTGGGAAAATAATTATATTGTTTTATTTTCCTTGGAAAAAATGTTTCGTTATTAAATACAAAATAAATTTAACCGGGAATTGGAAATCGGAATAAATGTTAAGAACACTAACTTCTGTTTGGCTTGAATCTGCTTATTAATCCCAAAAAAACAGATATCTATTAAAAAAAAATCTAAGCCATACCTTGCGTATGCGTCATCGTGCATACACGTTTGCGCGCAAAAATATGCCTGATAGAGCGTCGTAGAGCGTTATATAGTTTCCATTAAAAAACCCTTAGCTTAAGCTATTGCTCTCTCTACAAAATACAACTATTTAAAAAAAAACAACGTCCCCTATTATATACTGCGTACGCGTCGTATTAGCGGGCACGCAACAACGTTCGCGTGATCCCGTCGTCCAGCATTATGAAGTTTCAGTAAAAAATTATATATATTTTTAAATATAACGCTAATTACTAACAATTGCTCCCTTAAAAAGATTGAGGCGCCTCCGAAGAATTGCTGGACAGCTGCTATTTTTAATTTAATTGACACGAAAAAAAATGTATTTGTATGTTAAAACCTAAATTATAAAACCTCTTTCACAGATTTTCGATTGATATTTTTGTTGAGTCAAAAAAAAATCATAAATTATGCCCTTTTTCTCACGCTCTAGACCAGCTTCCCCCCTTAACTTACGAACCTAAAAAAAGAAGCCTATCTATAAACCCAACCCCCGTACCGCATCCTGCGTGTGCGCGGTGCGCGCCCGCACGGCCGCGCGCGCGCGCCGCAGCACGGCGGTGAGCGCGCCGTCGAGGCGGTCGCGTGCGCCGCACTCGCTGCGACGCGCCGCCGCCTGCGCGCGCGACCGCCGCATGTCCTGCATTATGCGGGACTTTTCTGACGCCCTCTGTAGGTATAAAGACAATATTTTATTATTTACTAGCTATTTTGCCCACCCTGCTATATGCGAGATACAGCGTGAAGTTATGTATGTTTCACTTGTGAAATCTAACTACCTGTATATATAATGTTTGCGTTACTGAGTGTCTAACAGACAACATACACGCGAAATTGCTGCACAAAAAACTGAAATTTAGCGTATAAATTCTTTGAACAGAGTCGAAGTAAATTGTCTTGTAAATTCCTAAGAATTATCAAAAGTTAGCCATGAAGGTAGTAAAAAACATTACTTAAGATTTCATAATCCACATCAACCACACATATCAGTTAGTATACTATAAAATAAGAGCATACATAGCTTCACACTGTATCCCGCATAAAGCAGAATAGGCAGAGGGAACCTGAGAACTCAGTGTTAAGACACTCCGTCCCCCACTTTCCACCTGATTTGAGGCATTACGTGCTGAGTGGCGGAACTTAAAGCCGCGCTTTGCCTTGTTACCAAACCCAGAAAATAAAAAAATCCATTTCCTGGAGTGGGAATCGAACCCACAACCTGTCGCGTTTACAGTCGCACGCTTGTGCCTCTGTGCCACAACAGGCGTTAAAAAAAAATAAGAAGATACTTACAAATTCTTCTTCAAACTGTTTGATGGCATCCATCTGTTCCTGCGCCTTTATATTATCAATCTTCTGTAAATTCAACTCAGCCTCATACTCCATCCTGTTACGTTCTGATACTTCGTGTGCCCTAATACAAATAATTTTTCATATTTTACTATAAATTTTGTTTGATGTGTCAATTTTTGTTTGACATATGGTAATATTTTTGATGGTGTCTAAATAAATACAAAAGAGGATTTATTTCTAATAGGATTTATATTTTTTTGATTAATGACAGAATACACATTTGATATGACAAAAATATTAAGTAACGTATATATATTGAACGTAGCGGGACTCGAACCCGCGTCGCTATTGTACCGTCCAAGCATTTTAACCAATTAAGCCAATATTATCGAGCAACGTTGAAATTCTAATATGCTTTTTGCAACTTTTTTAACCTATTGATCATTTACTTTGTTTTCATACTAGAAGAATAATAACGAGTAACACAAAGCGTGGCACTGAGTACCGTCTCCCAACAAGTTACGACTTATTTTCAGGAAGAAAACGGAGTGCCTTGACACTAGGTTCTCTCTGTCTACCCTGCTATACAAAAAATAGCTTGAAACTAAGTTTTTTTTTATTTATTTTTTCATTATTGACAGGCTTACGTTTGACCACATCAAGCCTGATGTTGAGCGTTGATGCGGTGACACACGTTTGCCTAGAAGATAACCATTAACTCATGTCTTGAAGATCCTCAAATTGTACGACTCTGGCAATACAGATGCGGACAATGAGTTCCATTCTCTGGCTGTTCTAAAAAACGTAGACTCATAGAGTTTTGTCCGGACACTATGAATTTCAACCGGTGTACGGGTGGCGTAAAGCTGTTAGTGTATGTTAAATGTTATGTATGTATGTATGTATGTATGTATGTATGTATGTTAAGTACTTGTATAATATTAGATTGATACTCACTGAGCAACAATTTCTTCTTGGTGCTTCTTATTAGCATCAAATCTTCGTCTTCTTCTTAAAGCCATAAGCTCGTGCCACTCTCTGGACTTCTGTAATATATCGTCATCATCTCTTCTCTTCTGTTCTGCGGCCTTCTGCTGTAACTCTTTCTTGAATTTGATCTGTTCTGCTTGTTCTTTTTGTATCACTGTGTCTATTACTGCGCTGTAAGTGTAATTTTTTATTTTACGGAACGCAATTGTTGAAAGGGGACGGAGTGTCTTAACACTAGGTTCTCATGTTCCCTCTGTCTATCCTGCTATATGCGGGATACAGCGTGAAGCTAAGAAAAAAAATCAAATTTAACTTGAAATGCTTTTTTAAAATATGAAACATCCTATAAGACCTAAGTTATTGTATCATTATGTGTTACAATTTTTCAAATAATATATCTTTTCGAAGGTTAAGTTCAGAAATCCTAGAACCGCTATAAGTAAAAAAAAATCTTTAACGATATGCATACCCAAGCAATCTCTTCTCACTAAACTCACATACCTCAACAACATCTTAGGCGCATCCTTATTCTGGAACATGGTATCTCTAGCGGTGACCATCAGCCGCTTTTGCTCCTCTTGCTTGCGTTTCACGTATCGCTTATAAAACTTAGAATTGGCCTCTTCCGCGGCTTGAATGCGAGCGCGGCGTAGTTCCTCGTTACGTTTGTTTACGTTCTATGAAAAATTGATATTAATTTAGAAAATATGATATGCGTGAGAAGTCCACTTGTGTACGAGTATATAATAATTAATTTATTTTTAATAGATGTTTGGATTGCTTTAATTATAAGGTGTATAGATAACTAAATAGAAACATTTAATATAAATGAAATTATTTTAACCTAAATATTTAATATTTTTGGAAACTACAGTAGACTACGGACTACTGTAGTTTCCAAAAATATATTTCCGAATACTAATATATTCGCAATTAAAATTCCGGTTAAAATAGTACACACATACATACAATTCCGGTTAAAATAGTACACACATACATACATATATAGCTTCACGCTGTATCCCGCATATAGCAGGGTAGGTAGAGGGAACCTAAAAACCTAGTGTTAAGACATTCCGTTCCCCATTTTCCGCCGAATTGAGGCATTGTGTGCTGAGTGGCGGAACTGAACGCCGCGCTTTGCCTTGTTACCAAACCCAGGAAATGAAAAATTCCATTCCTGGAGTGGGAATCGAACCCACAACCTGTTGCGTTTACAGTCGTACGCTTGTGCCTCTGCGCCACGACAGGCGTTAAAATAATTTCATTCCATATATGTAAAAATCACAATAGTCTCAGCTCTCCTTACATAGAAACATGTCATGCAAAATAAACAAAAGATTTAAAAAACAAAAACAGAAAACTTTAACTTAAAATACCTGCTCTGTAAATATAAATTTTCGATTTATTAATTTATTTACGCCTGGACACGACTAGATATTTTATCATTTGATAAAAATAAATTCAATTATTAGCTATAATTTAATATTTTTTTATAATGATAAAAATCATACCTCGACAGAGTTAGGCCACTGTTTCGTCATTTCTCTGCTGGTCTCGTTTAGATACTTCACGTAATTTCTTCTCCGTACCACTTCTGGGTCTTCCATACATTTCCATTTCGCGAGACGACTCCATTCGTCTTTTGTCATAGCAATGGGCATGTTTGGTTAAATTTTAGAAATTATAAACTATATCCCAAGACGTCGTCTGTGCGGATTATAGTCTCAATCCCGGATTTACCGTTTTCGTAGAAATTCGTGTGAATTCTTATAATCTTGGAATAAAAGAGTATATGAGAAAAGCTTATATTGATTAAACAATTGCTAAGTGATAGGCGACTGTGTGTTGTATTTTATTAATACATACATACATAGCTTCTCGCTGTATCCCGCATATAGCAGGGTAGGCAGAAGGAACCTAGTGTTAGACACTCCGTTCCCCACTTTCCACTGAATTGAGGCATTGCGTGTTGGGTGGCGAAACGCAACGCCGATTTTATTAATGAATGTTGAAATAATTTTTAAACATATTATAATAGTTTAGATAGGAAAATTATTTAGTTTTAAAATGAAACTGTCGTTAGCTTAAAATATATGTACAAGAATAATTGATCAAGTATTTACTTGTGCAAGAATATAGTGAATTATCTCACTTTTTCTGCTTATTTGATCTCTTTTGATTTGAAATAAAACTAAAATATTTAAAAATGGTGTACAAAATATGTCCTTCTGTCTAATTTCTATCAAATCCTGGCATGTAATTTTTTTTCAATTGTTTTGAAGGAATAAATAATACATATCTTAATTCCTACATTTACTTTAAATATTAACTTATATAAGAATGAAGAAAACAAATAAAATAAAAACTTGATTTAATTGTAATTACTTACTATATATGTTATATTTTTGTTTTATTTTTAATCTGTTATGTATTTCTTATAAAAATCAACTGTCAGATGTCAACATCATCCGGCGGTACGTCCAAGCCGCTGTCAAAACTGAAGTATTTACGTCAGCCACGTTGGAGGTGCCAACTCGGTGTTTTTATGGTAAATAATATAATTTTACAAATAAACGTGCCAAGGTTCTCTTTTAAAAACCTGCGCCAGCCATCACTTAATCGATCAATGTTTACTAAATTGCCGTTACCATTCTTATTTTGTTCAGTGACGTG
>JAKGSA010002221.1:0-22114 GCA_033558755.1 Philaethria dido
GTTCTGCATGCTTTATTGTACATGTTTTTAATATATATAACTGCCGAACTGATAAAACTTCAGCTTCTTTATAGAGCGCAGATGTAGGGTACCTGTACGGTTTTTTCAACATAACTTTTAGTACTGATCTTTGAGCTCTCTCAAGTTCAAGCAGCAGAGTTTTTGCTGCGCTGCCCCAAGAAGATATACAGTAAGTTATTAAAGACTGGCACAATGACATGTATACTGTTCGGAGTATTTTAATGTTAGTGACGTCTCGTAATTTATTCATTACATTAATTATTTTTCGCGTCCTAGTTGTGATAAAGTTAATGTGGTGTTTGAATGAGAGGTTATGATCAATATATATTCCGAGGTATTTGATGGTATTCACTCTTTCTATTTCTTCGCAACTGCATTACGATAGCACAATAAATGAATATTAACTGGTAATTAAAGCAATTCGTTCAAAATGATTCCCTAATCGTTCAATAAAATAAATAAAATATCAAAAATGCATAATGTTATATATAAGTTTTCACTTTTGCCCGCACTCCTAGAGTGCAACCCGTTGGTTTTTTTTAATATAAAAACTCATTCTTTCTTCTACTTCAACAGAAGCATGAACACCTTTATTTTTATAAGTAAAAATTATAATATTTCTTTTTTCAGCTTAACACTTATTATTGATAGCAGGGTAAATAGCTTAATATCAAAACACTCCGTTTCCTCTTTCCACTCGAATTCAAAACATTGCGTTCGTGGAACTCAACGCCGCGCTTTGTCTTACGAGAGTGAGGCAATAATTTTTGTTTTGTATTCACGCTGCATCCCGCATATAGAAGGGTACGCAGAGGGAACCTTAAAACCTAGTGTTAATACACTCCGTTCCCGCCACTATACACTCTTTCCGCCGAATTAAGGCATTGCTTGCTGAGTGGCGGAACTCAACGCTGCCCTTTGACTTGTTATCAAATCCAAGAATGAAAAAACTAAACTTTTAAATTTAAAGAGTGGGAATTGAATCCACAACCTATTGCGTTTACAGTTACACGCTTGTGCCTCTGCGCCACGACTGGTGTAAAATAATTTACAACATGTATAATCATTCATCCCAGTAAGAGTCAAACAAAACAAATACTCATGTTCACAGTCAGACTGCGTCAAGATGGCCTTTATATAATAATTGTTCTAAAAAATATTATTAACGCACTTAGAATAATTTTATTTTAATAGCATGTTTTCCCTGTAAAACCATTTCTTAATAGGTGTAGGTAGGTATTTACAGAAACAAAAATTATATTCCTCTCCCTTTTTTTAATCTAAAATAAATGAGAAAGTCGAGTAAATAAAGAAATGTATGTATTTTGTGGTATATTACAAATTTTTATTCAATATTATATGATATTTTTGAACTATATAGAATAAATATTATTTTAATTATACTTATAGAACTAGTTGTAGCCCGCAACTATGACCCTGGACTATAATATTGTTACTTTCTTAAGAATAAGTTTGTTCGACAGGATATTTACCATGTATTGTTTTTATTTTGTACTCCCGATATTTCGATGCTGTTGCAAGCACCATGATCACGGGTAAACTAACGGAAATATCGGGAGTCCAAAATAAAAACAATACATGGTAAATATCCCGTCGAACAAACTTATTCTTATGTATGTGACCATGAGAGTCTAAATTCATATATTGTTACTTTCTGTTTTCTAAGGGAACTAAGTGCTAAATGTCATCTTTCCAAGTTCTATGCACAGTAACTTCGGATGTGCTTTATCTATCAGTCACTAACACAAGAGTTTTATGTGTATATTATATACATTTATCTTCTTCTTATCCTCAGAACAAAAAACTTAATTTAAATTGCATAATTTATCGTGTCGATAAAAGTATTTTTAAACTCAGAAAGACAAAACATTGCAGCATTTTCTCTTTTCTTTTTCTATGATCTAATTTTGCTTTTTCTACATAGATAGTTGTAGAAATATTCGTAATATTTCTACAACTATCTATGTAGAATTCGTAACCTCATTCTGTACAGGATAATCATATTATTTTAATTAGAAATCAGAAACTCTATGTTAGTTTTAATTCATTTATAAAATACAGTTCCAAGACTGACCTTCTCAATGCAACATACTTGTGTGCAAGTTACAACTAGGCTCATCTAGATAAGACTTTCATTTAGCTAGGTAACGTGAAAATCTTTGAATATAATTAAAACCACACTTTGAATATACGAGTCTTTGAAGAATTTATTTTATTTTAAAAGATTATTTGGTTCTAAAAATTAAAAATATAATAGATATAATTAATAGAAAAACTAAGAAATCCTTCTTCACTAGCTATCGAGTTAGCTATGTGGCAGGTACTCAAATAATCTAAGAGCATTTCAGCGTTTCAGTTAAATTTATTTGTATTTATAGTGTATATTTCAAGGTTGGTATCTATATAAAAATACGTGAAGCAAAAAATTTTGTACCCTTTTTCACGAAAATTAAGCGAACGGAGGAGCATAAAACTTGGCACACTTATAATTTATATAGAGAAGGAGTGCAGAATGCAATTTTTTTTAAATCATGCATAAAAAGTATATTAAATTAATAAAATAAATGTTACACACACTACCATGGTTTGACATCAATGTTTATATAAAGTGACATATACATATATTTCTAAGGACAACGCGTTGTTAACGCGTTTTGAAATAGTGTATAAAATTAATCTACTTGTTCATAATCGTACGATTAATATACTTATGTGTCCGCGACTTTACCGCATGGAATTTAACAAAAAAGTTATGTTGTGATAAAATTATGATATTAGAAGAAATTCCCTCAAGTAAAAGAAACTTAAATTATTCATTATTACATCAGCTACCTGCCAGTAAAAGTCCCGTAAAAATCGGTCTAGTCATTTCAGAGATTAGCCGGAACAAACACACAAACAGGCAGAAATTGTGAAAAATGATATTCTGGTACATGCACCGTAGATATATTCATATGCTTGTATTAAAAAGTGGTTATTTAATATTACAAATTTATTTATATGTATCGATAATACACTCACATATGTTGTTGCATTTGATGGTTTGTGGCTAGAGAATGGTATGGCATATTCCACTATATATTAGTATTGATGTCGCAAATATCAATAGATTTAATCTTCCCAAGTAATAAAACATTTAGTATAGTTTCCTGACACTTAAAGTTATATCAATTACATAAACAATTAACTGTGTTCAACACAGATTGAAAATATAAACAGAATATCTAAAAAATTGTAACTACTGTAATTGGCGACATAAATATTCAAATATTTAATGATTCATACTAGATTTTTAAAACAACAATCCCATTTAACGTATCTCTAAACATTAACTTATTAAAAAAAGAGTTGAATTTATATTAATCTAAAATTATTTGTAGATCAAAAATTAACTAAATATATTGATTATAGCAGCTTTTTAGCAATATCGTAAATAACGGACGGTAGAGCTGATATTTATTTACAAGTAGAAGTATAATACTGTATGCGCCTGTCATTGGCGCAGAAACACAAGCGTGCGATTGTAAAAACGCGACGGGTTGTGGGTTCGATTCACACTCCAGGAAATATAAAAGTTAGTAGTTTCATTTCCTGGGTTTGGTAATAAAGGCAACTTACCTTGCGGCGTTGACTTCCGGAACTCTGCACCTGTAATGCCTCAATTCATGGAGGTGGGAACGGGTGTCTTAACACTAGGTTCTCAGGTTCCTCTTCCTACCTTGCTACATGTAAGGTTACAGCGTGAAGCTAAAAATATATAATAAAATACTTATTTACTACGACATTTTTACGCTTCATTTCGTTTTATCTAAAGATATAAATCACCGAAAAGAAATATTCAGTTTGCATAATTCAAGTTGGTTTGGCATTTCACGTATAGCTGATAAAGTTCATGATATTTAAGAATTTATTAAAGAAATAATTCTTAGTTTGATATGCATACTATTTGTACTACAACTTCAGGAGAATTTTTTGTTTCATAGTAACATAAATTCATTTATACAAATTTTTATTACAAGTAATGCAGCTCTTCTTACAACATTACAGATTTAATTTATTCCTTACAATAACTTTAATTTAACTTTTATTCCTAGTCTAAATATTATAACTAAATATATATATATATATATATATATATATATATATATATATATATATATATATATATATATATATATCATATACCTCATATGTCACTATGCTGCCATATATATATATATATATATATATATATATATATATATATATATATATATATACTCTGCATATCTCCTCACTCTTTTATATTAACGACTGTCGTGGCGCAGAGGCATAAGCGTGCGACTGTAAACGAGACAGGTTGTTAGTTCGTTTCCACGCCAAAATGTAAAAAGTTTCGTATTCTTGTTGTTGTTTTTTCGTTTCTGGGTTTGGTAACAAGGCAAAGCGCGGCGTTGAATTCCGCCACTCAGCACTGTGCCTCAATTCGTGACTCAGGGAACGGAGTGTCTTAACACTAGGTTCTCAGGTTCCTTTTTTATTCTGCCTACCCTGTTATATACGGCATACAGCGTAAAGTTAAAAAAAAATATAATTAAAATACCAAAACTGCTTTATGGTCTGACACAAGTGGTTAATGGTTCGATTTCCACACGGGGATATGATTATATTTAATTACTTTCATTTCGTCGGTCTAGTAAGACAAAGCGCGAAATCGAGTTCTGCCACCAACATCTTATCTCTAAGTTCATCTAGCTAGCTAAGCTTCGCGCGTCCTACGCATCCCTAACGGGGTAGTCAGGGAGAACGGAGCGCCAAACGCTAAGGTTTTATTCTACTCAGTCTACCTGCTGTATGGTATAAAGCGTAAAGCTGAAAGAATTCTTTATGCTTATGTATCTATGGAAATCTTAATTTTACGGAAATTCATCTGTCTAATGATTGAATTTTGACTAGGTTATTTTTTAATATTTGCAATATGTCTGTTTTTTTTTTAGTTTTTGTTTCCGCTACAGCTCCACGCTTTTCCCAGTATAGCAGGGTAAGCAGAGAAAATATAATGTTAAAGCACTCCGTTCCCCACTTAACCGAAATCGAGACATCATGTGTTGAGAGGCGGAATTCAATGTCGCACTTTGTGTTACCAGAGCAAAGGTAGTACACATAATTTAAATATGATAATTTTCCTGAGTGGGGTTCAAACCCATAACCTATCATGTTTACAGTTCGACGTTGTCAGCGCCACGAAGGCCTTCCGTGAACAAATAAATTGTTCACGGAAGGCCTTCGTGGCAACCAATGGAGCACAGTGACTAAGTTCATACCTAAAAAGTAGTTGGAAATAGGCTGTTTTGTTGAAATATTTAGTAACTTACAGGATTTTACAATCTACCTGTGCGTCAGCAATCTAGAGACTATTATTATGAAATCTGACAAATTCTTTTAACTTCGAGAGTTAATTAAGTCATAACTTTTTCTCCTCATTTTATATTTAATGAATATTTATTATAAATTAGTTCTTTCTTTATAACAATCATATAATATATTAAAAAAAACCTGTACCTATACTTTATATTTACGAAATGCCTAATTTGTAATTAGTTCTGACTTCTTTTACATATAATGTTACTGATATGTTATATGATAGCGAACTACAATAGCATTATCTGAAGTTAGAATGTTTTATATTTATTTAAATCAAATTTCAGCACTTAATCTTGCCGAGGTAAAGAGTAAATACCACAAGCTTAACTGAAATAATGATAATTTGGCCGCCGAACTGAGTTCACGAATGCGGCAGACAATAGATCAACTGCCAAAACCAACGCTACGAGCTGCGGATATTACTGTGAGACATTTAATTTTCTACGTGAAAGGATAAGGCGAGTAGAATTTCTCAAGCATCCTAGCACCGGCGGTGCTTCAAATTGTGTTACGTTCGTCTTAAATAGCGAGAAACCGACATCCGCCCATTACAACTCTTAGTAGCATGCTGATATTTTATGTACATTTCATTTCATTCTTTTAATAATTTAAATCGTAAATATATAAAAATGAAATAATATTGTTATCATTATTATTTTAAAACTTTTTATTATTGTTGGAATATCAATTGATTTTATAGTTGGTCAACTGACTTGTTAAATTGTCAAGTTGTTTTACAGATTGTCAATTGATTATTATACAAAAACTAATCTTTTATAATTAGTATGTCTTTTGACTTTTACTATAAAATGGTTGCCGCCACTCATACTGTTTTCTTTAGGCAACACGCCCCGGTGCTGACTCCCCTCCCCCCTGCACGGGGAGAGAGAAGACTAAGAGAGAGTTACTGTTTTCTTTACATGTTAGAACTTACGAGTCAAAAAGCAGTCTCTTCGAGTACTCTTTCTTTTCGGTGAAATATAATTAATTTACAAAACCGAATTACCCTTTTTTTTACCCTAACCTCCTACAAATATGAACACTGACAGATTTTTTTTTACGAAGTCAATAACGAATAAATTGAGCAAAAACCACAAAAAATCACGAAGATTTTTTTTTTAACTTGTTTTAAATTAATAGTGTTTCTTAATTAATGAGAAGTTGCTTATTTCACTGTTATAATATTTTTGTTTAACGTCAATTATTAGACTACATACATAAATGTAAGTAATGAAGTAGCAAATAAATTAATAACGAATAATTGACATTTTTAACTTCTTTACACACTTCTGTAGAAATGGTCACGGTCATAAGCTATCTACTAATTCAGTTACAGGTTTAAAATATATGTTTTATTTGTATAGCAGTCACCGGGGGGTTGAGACTTAAATAAATAAAACTATTTTAGGAACTAACTTGTTTTTCTTAATTTAATGGCTTTTATGTTTCTTGCACTGTTTAAAGAAAGATTAAAAATCATGTGTTTTATTTCTAGGAAAATTACAAGAAGGAAA
Source organism: Philaethria dido (assembly GCA_033558755.1). Classification (NCBI taxonomy): domain Eukaryota; kingdom Metazoa; phylum Arthropoda; class Insecta; order Lepidoptera; family Nymphalidae; genus Philaethria; species Philaethria dido. The sequence continues at coordinate 6,960 of JAKGSA010002221.1, forward strand.
ATGTATACACACATTTTATCACATTTAAGTTGTTTATGCTATTATAAATTACTATAAAAGCATTTGCTTGAATAAGCAAAGCTGTTATGAGCGGCTTTGTTAACAAACATATTTCTGATACAATATTCTTTTCATAAATATTAAACTCTAAATCGAGCACATAATGAGGACAGCGTACATATGTATGTATGTATATATGGTGAAGTATCGTCATGTCAATTTAAAAGAGATCAAAGGTTGCTTGAACGAGTTTTCAGCATAAAAGGACCTTTTTGTATACCGATAGTCACAAAGTGTCCCTAAGTATTTGTACGATGTCATTATACACACGGTCCACATGATGCAGTGATATGTGAGTAATTTAACTGTTTGGAAAGTTACGAATTCGATCTTCAAGATATATTATATTTAATATAAATCATAGTTTTGTTACTTTAAATATACTATAAATAATAACCATCAACACTTATTGTGTATTCACGGCACACACACGACAGAAGTGAAACTACACAAAAGTAATATTCGCGAGAATGAATATAGAGATTCATGAGTATGATAGTTATATTGAGTATTATAGGATTATTACTTCTATAATGCTCACCAAACTTTACATTTATCTTACTATTCTATATTCGGGTCTATTTTATTATATTCGGGTATAAATGTCATTTGTGTGGGTAAGTAATTTTTTTTATTTTTTAATTGACTTGAATTAAATATCGTTGCGATTCGATTACTGTCGGATTTCTTAGCGTTGGCGAGCATTCCGTGACGCATTTTCGTTACATTAAACTTAAATTCAAAAAGATTCTAACAAGTTTCACTTCAATAAAATGTTGTTGTACATTAAGTATGTAAATAAATACTAAATATGTACCTCTCATTTATAAAATTATGTCCAAATCTACAAATTTCATCAAAAAAATCATTATGACAAATCCATTAGCAAAAATACAGTTGGTCACACCTTAATCGAGGGATTTAGGGGTTTACAAATGTAAATGGAATAGAGTTTAATTGAATTTTAATAATTTATTCATTGTTTCACCAGCTGGGCCACCAAAATCGGTACAACAGATAAATTCGATTGTATTTGTACGTATATATTTATATATAGATACTTACATGTTTAGTTGAGTATTATTTGATTAAGCATTTGAGAAACAATTTGAGAATGTATAACAATTTTTCCTATCAATACTGTACCTACATTACTGAACCTACATTACTGTACCTACATTTGATAGACGTTTATTTTGTTTCAATAATTTCTGGTTCTAAAAAATTTCGTAAAATGTTACTGCCAAAGAAAAGTGTTTTTGTTATATGACTTATAATGTCTTTTTCTTTATACTGTTTTACATTTATATCGAAGATAATATATATTTTTAATTTAGTAGAAAATTCATTTTTAAGAAAATCAGATGCCGAGATATCATGTCTCCAATAAATGCAATGCCTCAATTCGGCAGAAAGTGGGGAACGGAGTGTTTTAACACTAGGTTTTCAGGTTCCCTCTGCCTACCCTGCTACATGCCGTGCGTGAAGTTAAAAAACAAATAAAATAAATAAAATCAACTTCAATAATATTTTATGAGTTAAGTTTACACAATTCAACTTTTAAAAAGTTCGATTGATGGATTTTTATTCATTTATATAGTTTCTGTTTCTATTTTCTGTTTCCTAATTACAAGTTTTTTGAGCATTTCATTTTTCGTTTTTATTTCATTGTTAATATTATTAAATTTAATAATTATTTCATAAATATTTTTTAGAGCATATACATATTAACGCACACATACTCGACGTCCTTTATCAGCTGACTATATATTGTATTTTAATCTGTGGCCGAGCGCATTAGCGGGAAAATCATTCCGTCATATTAATAAAATTTAACTTGTCAGATGAAAGTACTTATTTTAATAAAAGGGAATAAATTATAACTCAAGGATAAATACATAAATATAATGTTCTTTAATAAATATTATGGTTAACGATTATGTGACAAAATTGGTGCTCATTGTTACTGATGGGAAAATATAATTGACACCCATTTTGTCATAGAATTATTAAAATATTTAGAGTTTTTTTATCTATGATGCATGAATTCATAAATCCTATTATATTTATGGGGGTATATGTAAAAGTATTCAGGCAATCACAGTAGATACATCTAATAATTAAAAGAGAAGCACATTGATTTTTTTTATTTTTATACGTAGAAAAGCTTGTTGTTATAGGAATAAACAGTAACAGGTTCTTTTGAGCAGGAATTTTAACTTAATTCTTTTGCTTCTATCTCTCAGGTACCATACCTTTATATCGCACCGCAACATGTTGATAGTGTCGACACACACGATAGCCAGTGTAGTAAACGAAAGTAAACGCGTTTGTTTTTTACCGTAGCCCAAAATGTTGGTTGCCTGTACTATTAATTATTATTAATTCGATGATTTCAAAAGTTTATGTATATTCAAATTTATCTATCTCTGATATTTTAAAGTAAGTTATCTTACTATAAGTTGGGGTTATTACCTCGATAAGTATTAATAATTATAACTCAATCCCAAAATTTTCTCGATTCAACTCGTATAATGTTTAGTTAAAATTTATGTGCGTTTTTCATGTCATTTTATGTGATATGAAGTATATATAACTCAGAAAGCAATTAAGATTTTAAAAAAGAAATGCTGTATTCAAATAGCTTGTCAGAATTTTGGTTTGTGCCACGTATCTGTATCTGTTAGGAGAGACATAAAAAAAGATAAAAGTCCTACAGTTAGTTACGTTAAGTCACACTTACACACATATTGTATACTTTGTAAGATAGAAAGTTTTAGAAAGAGACGATCACGAGGTTTCTCTAACTTTGCAAAATATAATTTTGAAAAGTATGCTAATCACTTAAATTGCTTCTTATTTCACTCCAAAAACATTCAATTAATAGTGTCATATTTTTGTTTTTTGCCATTGTTACTGCTAGCCCAGTTAAAAAATTACATAGTGGTAACTCCATACTTTCAGAAATAAATTAATTATGTGCAATAATGTAAAATCGTTCTCATATTATAAAAACTGTTACAAATACCACTCCTACTACAATCAACCTATAGTTGAGAGAATCTTTTTAATTTTATAACAAAATCACTTTTATTCATAAGCTAATACAAACAAGTAGATTGCCACCTAAGTAATATGAACTCCTTCAGTTAAATATATTCATATGTATCCTGTTGCCAGTTACTTATTATTCACATTTTCATCCTTTTCCATCCGTGCATGGCGCGGAGAGCAATTAGCCCACAGGCAAGGTTATGTTAATTTAAATTTCTGTAGGGTCTTTGTAAATAAAAATAATGTAATAATTTAGATCTTTTATATATAATAATGTATACATATATTTGCAGGACATGCATATAGCTTATGGAAGATGCAGGGAGACATATGAACTTCTTTAGGTACACAAATTCTTTTTTTTTTAACTTCACGCATTATCCCGCATATAGCAGGGTAGGCAGAGGGAACCTGAGAACCTAGTGTTAAGACACTCCGTTATTTTGCAACAATTCTGTTCCCCACTTTCCCCCGAATTGAGGCATTGCGTGTTGAGTGGCGGAACTCAACGCCGCACTTCGCCTTGGTACCAAACCCAGGAAATGAAAAGATTATCATTTTTTGGTGTGGGAATCGAACCCACAACCTGTCGCGTTTACAGTCTCACGCTTGTGCCTCTGCGCCACGACAGGCGTTCAAAGTAGGTACACAAATGGTTTATAATATTTTAGTTTTGTATTATAACACACAAAAATTGTGTTATTAAAGCTCTAATAGTTAATCAGCAGCCAAAGTAATATTCGAGGATCTTCTTAAGGTAAATCTTATAAGAAAGATCAATCTTGCTTATAGCTAGAAAGGAGTAACAAAAGGAAGCATTAATTAATGTCAGAACTCAGAAGTAATGCGGCGAACTAGAAAGTGGCACACCTTGCTAGAACTCGCGTAACTTTTTTTGCAAAAAAATTCTAGAATAGTTCCGTAACAAGACATTATTTGCAGTTAATTAATTGTAGTTGATTGAATATATTGTCAATAATTTGTAAAAAGATATTTTTAAAATGCCCATTAAAAATATTTTATCACGATAATATTAATTAAAATTAATAAATGGATATGAATAAACACAAAAATATGTGAAGAGTGCAGTGTGTGATAAGTTACTTAACATTATTTTTAGTTTTGCATCTATTGCAATAATCGTTTTTTGTAATATCAGCATAATGATGTAAAAAAAAAAAACATTTATATGCGTTTTCCAGATAAACGGCTAGTTAGGAAGAACTTGTCATGACACTCCATTCTCTGCTTCCAGCCCGAAAACAAGACGTTGCATTTTGAATGATAGAACACATCATTCTTATCAGAGCGGGGAAATAACAATAATTTAGACATAACGATACCTTCGATTGGGAATAGAATTCATAATCATCGTGTTTACACACTTCGTCCCATGATGGCGCATTTTTATATGTCAAGAATAAATAATTATAAGATAGAGATATATGTTTAGCATTCGTATTGCGTATTGTCGACGACGGCGTAGTATATTATTCAAAAGTTTTGTGAAATAAAACTGTTAGCAAAAGTTTTCTCCAGTAATTCCATAAATCCAGGGACAGTTCCTGCACTGGTCAAGATAAGTTAAGCGGGCAACGACAACACGGTGACATAAACACAACGCTACGTGCGACATGTTTGCGGTAGGCGACTGGTCGCATCTGCCACGCATATCTTCGTATACGAGTATAACAGTGAGGCACTTCGTACTAACTAAAACTAAAAGCTGGAATCTTGATGTAAACTTTGTTTTAAATTGATTTAAAGTCGTTCAAAAATTATTTTAAATTTAAAAATTGTTTATCTTACATAATTTACTATTTAAGTCTGTTTTGATATTCTCCTTAAATGTTATAGGCATCATAAGTAAATTGTCTTAATATTGTGAAAATAAAAATCTCAAAGTATGTACTTTTATATGCTATATATATTTTAGATAAAATGTTCAGACGTTTAATCTATATTGGTAATATGTATTGAGTTTTACAATTTTTTTTCATGCGAGAAATAAAGAGGTACTCGGTTTCTAATTGAGTTGTTCGAGCTACATGTTGAGTTAACAAAGAAGGAAGTGATACAATACAAGACGTGGTCACGTATCTACGGAGGTTAAGCATTTAGTGCAGGAAATTGAGCTTCATAGAAGGTACAAGTTAGGTTCTCAAACATTTGGTTAAACTCCTTCAGTATCTTTAATCACAATCATACTTAGCTTGTGACATTTACTTTTGTCATTCGGAAATTTTATTTAAAAGTATATTACTGTTTATATATTGGTTATATCAATAGTGATATTAAAAATAAAAAAGACATTTTATAAGATATATTAAATTTAAAGAAATCCTCTCTTAGTCCTTCCCTATACTTTCCTACATAGCCTTTATAGTCGGTACTCCTCGTGGAGCTCCTAATTTCTTTATGGCCTGTATCTTTGGTATACGTTCTGTTAGTCTCTCATTAACGCAAGCATGTTTATATAAAACTAGATGCTTTAGAATGACATTAACATTAAAGGAAAAAATGTAAAGAATTAAAAATCACATTTCATTCCCATTATTATACGTAAAAAAATAAATATAAATATGTAAGTAAAATGTAATAATAAGCATAATTTGATAACATATTAAAATGAACAGCGGAATAGCAGCAGGTGTCCTTGCAGGCGGAAATATGATTACCGTGCACCGTACGGTACTTCAATACTTCCTTTAAAATGAAAGTGATCAATTTTAAACCCACAGAACACAGGCGTGTTCTTTATTTTTTTAAATTTATATGAGTTTTTAGACATGTCAGTGATTAGAGACGTTTAAATATGGAAAAATTCCAGAAAATATTTTAAGAAGGATTTATAATCTTAATATTTTTTTTTTACTTAAACAAAATTGAGAAGAATTTAAATTACACTTATCATTATATTTTGACTGAACCCACTAAGGTAAGACTATGATTATGATTGGATTAATTTTTTTTTAGCTTCACGTTGTATCCCGCAGATGGCAGGATAGGCAGAGGGAACCTAAGTATCTACTGCTATAACACTCCGTTCCACTAAGATTTCCGTTTCTCACTTTCCACAGAATTGAGGCATTGCATGCATTGCGTGGCGGAAATCAATGCCGCGCTTTGCCTTGTTACCAGAGCGAGGAAATGAAAATACTAAATATTATTTAATATTTTCTATTCCTGGAGTGGGAATCGAACCTACAACCTGTCGCATTTACAGTCCCCAGCTTATTCCTCTGCGTCACGACAGGCTTCTGTCATACTGCATTGTTATTGTTAATGGTTTTAAAACGGAATGAGGCCGTCGTGGCATAGTGGGACCTGTTTGTCTGTATCCGCGATAGTGTGGGTGCGACTCCACACTGGTAAAATAAAACGCGGCGTTAAATTTCGCCAATCAACAAGCAATGTTTCGAATTCTGGCTAATAACGCAAGACAGAGCGTTTTGACATTCGACAGGTCTCTCAACTTCACTGTGCGAGAAAAACCGTGAAGGTAACATTTTTGGTAAGTAAACTGACTTTAAAGTCAAAATATTTAAAAAATGTAAGTATATTTTCTACGGCGTAAATGTTATTAATAACCTGAACGAAAGGAACATAAATATAATTAAAAGGTATATGCTCAATATAAATGTATCGGTAGCGCATTTCCAGAGTAAATTACTTTAACTGAAATAATAAAATAAAATTGCACTTTTTAGCCGACTTCATATAACGAGGAGATTAAAAGAAAGAAAAAAGGGTGAAAAGAAAGAAAAATATAGTATGTTTGTATTATTAAAAGTTAGATATATATGGTATTATCCCTTGGCGCACAAAATCGAGCAACGTGAACTAAATGATTTGTCACGAGATATGCACTCCGCATATTCTGAAGATTTATAGGTACCGCATATCTGTATATGATAAAAAAGAAATAGTATATTCGAAATGCATTAGTAATATAATGATAGGATCATTAACTAATACATCATAATATTATGTATTTCTAACACATAATTTAATCGGTTAGTGCAGAAACAACGCAAGTCACAAAAAATGCAAAAAATCGTAATCGATCGAATCGTAATCGATCGAACTAGTTTAGAAAGGCAAGATGCGTGTTGTTTTTCTCTCCCCTGCAAAATTTGAAAATTCGGACATACGTTGTTTCTGCACTCACCCATTCAATTATATGAAACATAGCTTATATAGAAAATTGCCTATATGGAAAAGCCTTTTCATACTCTTCCTCCTAATAACTCTCGTAAAAAGATAATCCAATCACAGTTACTTATTTCAAGTGCTATTTAGTATTTAACTAAAGACTTTCAAGAAATATATAAAAATATTTAAATTTAAATCAAAATATTTAGATACATTAAATCATTGAAAAAATAGAGTTTCCATTATGAAATTTAGCGAAACTAATTTAACTAGAGTTGATTGACACCTCTCATGGGGAAATTACGAGAAGCATTGTGCGTAGTACCTAATACTTTCAAAAGTTTCAAGATAATTTATGTTATGGAACATTCTTCGAATTATATTTATTGGCGACATTGTATCATATTAAGTTATGTTGGCCAGTATTTTGGACATAATTCCACACATGGCTTTACCTGTTCTATGCCATCATTTTATTTTATATATTATTATACCTAATGAATAAGAACAAATAAATTTCTATTTGTATCTAGCTAATTTGATATTTAAATAAAAATAATTAAAAAATAATTAAAACATATTTTCTAGAAGCAATAGAGTATATCCATACATAAAAGTATTACTTCATCCTTTGACTACAATATTACGACATTAATAGCATTTTTACATTGCAGATGCTTCAGATTTAAGAGTTTAAACATAAATCTGCTCTAAAGTACCATTTGGTTTCGTCAAATTACATGCAAAACAATGACTTGGAGTGGTCCTATATTATTTTTATATTTATTTATAAATTTAGATATTTTAACAAAATATGACCGCTATAATAATAATAATATAAATAAAAAAAATGTTTTTCAACAAAGTTCACTTATTTGGCAACTTTAGAACCAGACGACCTTAGCAAGTGCGATTTAATTATATAGACCAAGTTGTGATGTTCACAAACTTAGGGGAAGTTTCAAAGACAGTCCCTTGAGACTCCTTTATGCAAACTAGGGTAATTCCTTTGGTAGGAGTCACACAACCTTTACCAATAACTCATTGAATCTTCAAACGTGTCGTGTTTCAGTTGTTTGTCTGGGAAACAACATTTCGTAAATGAAAATGGAATATTTGGAAAACTGAAACTAAATATTATACACAGTTCTAATTTAATTTTGCAAAGACCACGTACTTTTAGATGAAATAGCTTTAATTAAAAAATTGTTGTATATAATAAATTTATTGTATTTTGTAACACTGCTGTAAAGGTAATCAAAGACTGTATCATCGTGGCACTGTGGGACAACATCTGATGATCAATATATTTAACTACACTGGTAAGAAACAAGCATGGCGTTCCTATTCGCCTTGCAGAACTTCGAAGGAAAGTGGGTTTGTTTCTAAAGTTTTTTCTGCGTAGCAAAGTTGCTACGCAGAAAAAATATGCGCATACTGTATAAAAAATGTCAGATTGTAACGCAGTAATTGTTATACGCAGTGAAATTAGTTTCCATATATATTGGAAGAACTAAAAATGGTTACAGGTGCACCTTCTGTGCCTTTTGTTTACTCAATATAATTATATTATGACGGCTTTTGATAATTGAATAAAACCTTACACTTAAATTTATGTTACACGTTGTTTTTAAAATTTCAAAATATTAGCTGAAACATTTATTATTTATTAGATTTTTATTAAAAATAGAAATTAAGATAATAACCCTAATAGCTTTGTAATACTTATGTGTTTAGATAATATCTGAATTTATATTTTTTATTTTAAAATATTATTTATGACAAGGATTAACAAATATGAATTTATTGTATAAAAAATGAACAGTGCCTATGAGTCAACGCTTCTTGGAATTTTATTGAAAGAATTCCCAAAGAAAAGACTAATTTATCTTTTTTTATATACACAATATATTAATTTGTTGTGTTAAAATAAATATTTTTATCTTACATTTAAAAACTTCATCTCAAGTATATACAACAAGACGAAATGTTGAAAAATGTATAACAAACACATTACGAGATACATTCTAGGAATATGTGTGAAGCGAATAGGTACATATAAAAGAATATATTACGTACGTCAGGCTTTATGCTTTCCTTTGAAATAGCTTGACGTATCTCACAAAAGATATGAATAACACACGTTTTATTCCGGATTATATCTTTAGTAAAACAAAATCTGTGTGGTGTGTTGAGAAAATGAAAATAAATCAATGTATATTCATGACATAAGCCGATTGCTTTGACATTCTGTTTATTGTTTGATGAATAGTCTTTTGCATAAAAATACAATCGAATAGTATGTCTGTCTCTACGGATTGATACAAACGTTTATAAATATGTTCTCTAAAATTGACGTTTTAATTGGCTTTTCCAGTAATATAGAGTTCCAATAACGCTGGGTCTATTTTATTACATGACAAGTTGTCAAAGCTACCAGTCCAGCGCTTTGCGTTTAGACAAGGAAATGCTAAGCTATACTTCATGGAATGTTTATAATATATTTTCTCCTTGTCACGTGATTTCATTCTACATTACATGACACTAATATGAATTTATTTCGAATATGATTATATTAAACGTTATAAAAGAATACATTTGTATAAAGATTTACTTTGGTATTTTTTTGGTTTTTTGATGAGACAATTTAAGTGTAAGAAAAAGAAATACAAATATATAGAAAACGTATAAAATACAAATAGAACATTGCTGTGGTTCTCATAATGGTTTTATTTTCGTATTCATATGTCATTGTGGAAATGTCAATTACAGGATTAGAAAGTTACTTTTTTTTAGCTTCACACTATATCCTGCATATGGCAGGGTAGGCAGAGGGAACCTGAAAACCTAGAGTTAAGACACTTCGTTCCCCACTTTCCGCCGATTTGAGACATTGCGTGCTGAGTGGCGGAACTCATCGCCTCATTTTGCCTTGTTACCAAACACAGGAAATTAAAATACTAAACTTTTACATTTCCTGGAGTCGGAATCGAACCACACACGCACACTTGTGCCTCTGCGCCACGACAGACGTTAAGTTACTTATTTAAATATAAAATAAAAATATAAAATATGTGTTGGACTTTCAAAAAATTTGTAATGATAGCGTGTAATGTGAAATCTACTTGAAATACACTTACGTATGCTATGGATTTGTCTTCTATTATCATGTAACACATGATCATTTATTATATAATATATTAAACAAATATTGAAAATATTAAATTTACAGAGGATTTAAAACTTCAAAAAAGAGAGAGTTACACCTAATTTTTTTAGTAGAGAAGTAAAGATTCACCGCGACTATGCATCAAATATCTCGTATTTTATTCACTCCTTTCTCTAATAAGCGTATACACTTATTCTAATTTCTGTTATATGGTATGTTATTGAATATTAATTGTGTTAGTTAGCCATACGTTCATCCTATTACACAATAGTTCCACAATAATTCTCATTAGCCATATTATATCAGCATTAATTACATCTAGATATTAAGAAATTTATATACATATGTTCATATATGAAGAGGCTGTCATATTATTAATACAATACAATTATAAATAATAATGATTCGATCAGGTTGATTAAAATATATTTATTATATTATGCTTGATATTGTTTGCTTTAATTTAGTTCGGGGAAAATGTTTTAAGATTTTTATTGGTTTTTTTAGTACTTTTAAGGAAATTACCCGATATAGTATACAGAAGAAACTCCTTAGCAATCCATGGATTCATCGTGCGGGTGCCTGGGCGTTGCAGAGAGAGGAGTTTGGAGAGTGCCTGGGATTTACAACAGAAGTGTAGGTTTAAAGGGGCCCCCCTTCAAAATGAGCATTAACGTTCACCTCAACTGTCCGTGCACCTCTCTCTACCTAACCATATAATAAATAACAGTAATAATAATGTAACATGTTATGTGTTTCGAATATTAATAATAATTTCAATATTTTGAAAGGTTATACATATTTTTGGATATAGTGTGTATTGTGACCAAACATCTCATTTTTTTACACAAGTTTCGTACTAAGTAATTAAAGAAAGAAATTTTATATGCTTGTAAAATGTGTATCATATCTCAATATTACTTAAATATCCTATTATATAAATATCCTGAATTGGTTCCTAAGGAATGCTATGACAGTTGATGGTATCTTTCTATACAACTAATTAAAATATTCATTTTAAATTAATTCATATGTGAATAAATAAAAATTTATATTTCGATTTTGAATATACAGGCATGTAAGTTTGATCCTTTAGTCATTAAAATAGAAAATTAAAAATTATTGTATGTTACCCTAATTTATACTGACTAAGATAGTCCAAAGATAGACCAAAGTAAAAAAAACGATAAAAGTGAACGAAAGGTAATAATTTAATTTATTTCACTGTCACTGGACACAACTTTTCGTGCAATTCTCTAGCGATGTCTAGACTTTGTAAACTCTATCCATATCAATGAATATTTTACTGTTATTTATGATTATTTTTAATTAACGGCAGAGACATACACAAGACTAATCTTCATTGCTATCACAATTCGTAATTATTACATATTACGAAAGTAGAATTGCTTACGATTTAATGTGTGACATGTCTACTTTCATTGTTGATGGACGTGATTAGTAAAATGATCATAAACACAAACATTCTTAATTGAAATCTATCTATAATTTAAAAACTTTAACTGGCAAACTAAAATCTTTTAATACTTCTAAAGTTCTTAGCCATCAGAAAAACTTTTTGTCGTAAAATCGGACACATAATACGAAAACCTAGCAGATACTAATCCATAGATGAGGCGACGCTTTCGTAGAAACATCTGCGGCCCCGATAACAGTGACAACGAGCGAAACAAAAACGAAATGAGAAAGGTTTGGCAAGTACTATTGTGGCAAGTTGAGATGTTGCAAGCCTGCACCATTGTGCTGGATCTATTCGTGTCGTTTATATAGTACCTATACTTATTGTGAATCATTTGTTTAAAATAAACCATTAATGACATTTAAAAAATGCACACATAAATTGACGACGATTTCATATCCATAATTGCCACACACGTAATGTACCTACATACATTTGTAAATTTACAAATTGCAATTGTATTTTTACGAAAATCTTTTTTCACCAAATTTATTTACCTCTATTCTTATGATTCTAAAAATCTGCTTTGCATGAAAATATATAATAAAGAAAATCCATAAAATTTTTTAAATTATGTATAAAAACTTTATTTTTTGTTCATTGCGAGCAGTAGTATATATATAGATATGGGTATTTATCTAGTTTTAAGGCTATTCTTTGATGAACGAAGAATATTGACTTTCTCTGTTTACATCATGACATACGAGAGATATGTGAAGATAAAAAATATATATATTTTTTTATATGTAGGAAGCCGGTATTATAACTGAACAGAATCATTAAATTTTAAAGTCTGAGTTTCCTAGCCCAGTATTAAGAGGCGGAATAAGCGCCATTATATAAACTTTTAATGAAGCCTGCAGCACAACAATGCACTGCTACGATACGTGCGGTTTCCCTCCGCTGCTATGTTTATCGTTAGCATGAATTTTATCAATGAAGTGAGAAATAAATAATATTTGTTATATTACCATTTTAGAGACCAAGCATCCGATTAAAAATTTTCTTTTGATCATAATATATTATCATAGAATTGTTTTTATATTTTTATGTATAACTACTAAATTCGTTTTCAGTAAATTTTTTGATAATATCAAAGAAATGTGAAAAAGAATTACGTTTCTTAAATGAAGCATATACGAACATGAAATACTTTACTAATTAATATTAATGAATAGGCCTATGGTCAAGGTTGCCAGATGCTGTTGGATGCAGAAAGTCACTTAGGAGAGGCCTATGTCCATCAAAGGCGTCGAACCTTTAAAATCGTCAGTATCACTAATGAATATTTACTTGTATTTCCTTGCCAATATTATTTGCCATTTAAATAATTTGGTTCTTCTTAATTAACAATATTTTATATGAAAATAAACATAAAGCCCTCAAAGAAAACTGAATAAGTAATGAATAAGCTACATAAATTAGGTTCTTAAAAATGTTTTCTTTTTACTATATATATATATATATATATATATATATATATATATATATATATATATATATATCTTTAAGTGGTTATAAATAAATGATAAAAATCTGTAACGTATTAAAAGACTATTTCGTGTTACTTACAATTGTCTTACAATACAAGTAAAGCTGACGGGACGTAGTAATATGTGTATAAATATATTTACGGAGACTTTCCAGCAAAAACACAATGGACACGCGTAGGCTAGGAGCAATCAATTTCACTTATCTATACAATTATTCAACTACGATCATAATGTGGGTTTCGAGTCGAGCCTTTGTCTGCAATCGAAATACTAAGCGAGTGATTTAAGATTATGGTGTGGGATAATGCGTCCAATCCGGTTACGTCGCAACTCAGGTGTGATAAAAATTCGCCGCGAAATAACGTATTTTATACCCGCGATAATTCTTACCATCCGGGTCAAATGTCATTATTTTTCTTAATAAAATTTTATATATTTCACTTCATTTTACTTTTTATAGTACTGTTTATTTCTTTTTTGTATGACGTATTAAAGATCGCTGCCATGAAACATGTTACGTGGCTGAAAGCTTAATAACAACACTGTCGAGAAAATATATTATGTACATAGACTAAAGGTTCTAGTTTTGACTTGCTCATGCAGCTAAGCAATTAATTTATTCATTATAAAATATACGGCTTGTACGATATATAAGAGTTGTCCGCATCATAATTAGTCGTAATGTACTATAAAGATATTGTTCATTGATTTTAATTTTTCTATAGTTTTTCAATATTTCATATTTTTCAGTATTGTACTTATTAATAAAAATATGTGTATATATAAAAGAAAAGTAAACTTTAATTACATAAAAGAAACTGAAATGGGAATATTAAATTTACAATAAATTAACCAACATTGTTACCACATTGCTGTACTAAACGCTGAATCCCGCATAAAGCAGGGTAGGCAGAGGGAACCTAGTGTTAAGACACTCCGTTCCCCACTTTCCGCGGAATTGAGGCATTGCGTGCTGAGTGGCGGAACTTAAAGCCGCACTTTGCCTTTGTAACCAAACCCAGGAAATGAAAGATTCTGTTTCCTGGAGTGGGAATCGAACCCACAACCTGTCGCGTTTACAGTCACACTCTTGTGTCTCTGCGCCACGACAGGCGTTACATATATAGTATTATAATCGTTCCATATTAATTATTGAACTAAATAGGGCGCTTAGAATAATATAAAAGCAAATTCGATGTCTGAGCTCATTTCTAAATAATGATATTAAGTTTTTCGAAGACTTGGTGCTATTTATTTTATTGTTATTTTAATATTACCAAAAAATATATATTACATTTTCTTTGACAATTCACAATTTATATATTTGTAAAAGACAGAGCCTAGATTTGGGACACTTTATTCATCGGGTTTTGCGCAAGAAATTTAATACTCGTAGATCTATATGCATAATAATAAAACTGTATAACAAGTACATAAAACTCCCTGAGAAATATTTGAACCCACAAGGAACGAGTTTAATTAAGTTCATTCCACTGTGTCACTATGGCAACTTGCTATGATATTGCTGATATAATTTTATTTAGATATAAAAAAATATGATGTAAAAGAAGACATTTGTTAACAAATATAGATTAAATCAGTTTTTATGTTTGAAAATCACGTGTTGCTCACACATGTCACTAAACATTATTTTACAAGGTAAGTGAGGGGATATTCAGCTATTAAAGTCATTTTTCCTAACAAAAGTGTCGTTATTTATAATATATATATATATATATATATA